>VZSE01013517.1:0-50144 GCA_013398275.1 Promerops cafer
TCCATTGCTGAAGGCTGAATAGGACCTTTTCCTCGAGTCATTTTTATTATAAACATCTTCCTGATGCCTGTCCTTATGATGATCATAGTACTGTGACAAATGTCTATCAGAAGAACTGTCCCTGCTACTGTCATCATGGTTTGTATTTTCCTTCAGTCTTTCAACGTCTGTTTAATAAAGCAGAGGTTATAAGGAAGCCTCATACAGTATAAATTCTTTTCTTCACCCAAACAGCACTTCTATCTGTCAGATTTAAAGCAATGTGAAAGTGGCATTATAGTTTGACAGAAACAATATCTAAATGTTTGAAAGATAAATGCAGTAATGTGAGCAAACTGAGAGAGACCTCAGAAGGAAACAGAAGGCAAGCAAGCTAGAAATGTAGATATGTAGGACTGAGAAACTTATTTTTCAACCCTATAGACTGAATGGAGAAGACCAGTGTGGTCTAATTGAGCAGGGAGTAGAAACCAGGTGCCTTTAGTAGAGCAATTTGAAACAGAATGGTAGGAAGTTCCTCTCTAAGGAGACAGCCCTAGTGAGAACACTAGTTTTAGAGGTACACCTTCTTAATGAAAGGTTTTTAGTGGTATTCCTAAAATACATTATACCCATTATTACCATACTATTATTATTATATATAAATTTTAAACCCATGATAACATACTCTAGGTTTTATATAACATGATATAAAAAAAGTATTACAAGAAGGCAACTGTGGGAGCATAGAAAAACAGTATTATTGTCAATAGTAAAAGACATCTCATTTAACTGATTGCTAACCATGACTTCAGGGAATATCTTTATTATGATATGGTGACATTACAACTGCTAAAACAGGTATAGAGCCTCCAAGAAGTTTACAAGTGTTGAGTTGGCCTCTCTCCCTTCTCAAAATTAAATACAAAAAAGTGTGGGTTTTTAAAAATTAATTTACTTACTTTAAGAGAATGGCCAAATAACTTGCTACTAAAATCTCTAAGTGCCAAATTCAGTCCATGCTCAGTTGAATTTCATCAGCAAACTAGTGAAGTTATGCTAAATCAGCCTATCCCTATGATATCCATCAGTATGGGAGTTCTAGGAGACAGTTTTAAGTTTATTTCATTTTACATAGCAACATTTAAGATATCCAGCACAATAATATGCTCCAGATTTCTTACCTGGATTTCTAATTACATGTGTATTCATGTTGTTGCTAATATTCTGGTCACTGTGCTGCTAAAAGAGACAAGTACAAAAATTGTCATTGATAAATCCCAAAGCTGCATCTGAATTCTTCAGAAAATACCCTAAGAAAACAAACTAGTTTACTATGAACAGTAAAATACATTTAAAGTGTATTGAGTGAAAACAATTGATACTTTATAATAACAATTATAAAACTTAGAATATATTTTTGTGTATTTAGAGAGTCTGAAAGTATTACCTGAGATTCTTGGCGTTTTTTGATTGCATGCTTATACAGCTTGTGCAGCTTTCTGGCATCAAATTCTGTAAACTTAGAGACAAAAATCCACAAGTTTCTGAGGAAAAAGAAAGAGAAGTTATAATTCTTCCATATATTAGTTTTTATTGTGTTGTACAACAGAACATGGACTTAAATGAAATTATTTCAACAGTACTTCAGTAAACTGAATTATTTGTAAAGTCTGTTACACAGAATATTACCTAGCTGCACAGCAAACATTACTTAGCTGTATTTCAAACTTTTCAGAATTACTTTAATAATTTGTCATTTTGTAATATTTACCACAATGACTGAAGAATGCAAAGTGCATGAAAAATAGTATTAATGGCAGTTTTGTTAATAGAATGATTTGGCAATTGCATAAAAATGTAGTTTTCAATTTGTTGTGTAATTCTTGTGAAAGATTATTTGAAATATGTCAGAAAACTGGAGTATTTACTACTCAGTAAAGATTCTTCTGAACTTTAAATCTCTTGCAGTATAAGAAATTTGACCTACGTTCCCAATTTCCTACAGATATCAGGGATGGGATTTTCACACAAAATTCCAAGGCCTGGTCAAAGCTTTTGAAACCAAATGAGAAATCTGAAAGTGGATGGAAGCAGCATGCCAAAATCTTTGATCCTAATCTATGTTATGAAAGAAGACAGCAAAACAAAACAACACTTTTGGTGTCAAGAAGCCAAAACCTTAAAGACAAGATTTGCTTCTATGATTGCAGACACCAGATCTAAAGTCTAGAATTCTTTTATCAAAGCTTACAGGTGGAATGCTTAAAAGACTACAGAATATTACTGTTCTAACTAGTTTTTAGTTCAGAAACATCTCAAGTGTGTAGGCTCAAGAAGCATCTATCTGCTCTTTCACTGTGATGATTTAAATACTATAGTTTTGATGCCTTTACCTGGGCTTAGTATTAAAAGCCAAACGCGGTTAGAGGGGAAAAAGGGATTTTACCTTGGTGTTTATTAAAAGATCCTTTGTTCCAGGCAGGAGCACCCTGCAGAAGTGCCTGCCCGGACTGGTGCACAGAACCCACAAAAGACCCCCCCACGATGGTTTGCATATACAATTATAGATCTTGCATATTAGCATATCTATCATAGGTTTCCCAATGGGAGGCTCAGGAGAAGCCCCCTCGTAAGGAATGCCCCCCCTGCATGGGTCTATCTTAGTTTACAGAATGTGTTCTGGAGAGGACCTTGGGTCTGGGGCTCTCTGACACCCTAACTACGATGTTTCCAAGATGTTTAGTCTCTTGGCTTAACAGAACTTTGGGTCTAAGCTAGTTATCAAGCTTAGGGAATTACAAGTATGTGGGCTAAAAGCACTTGGGATACATAAAGCTGCATAAAAGTATATATGAAAGGGGGATATGAGAAAAGTATATGAAAAAGCAAAATCATCGTGGCATCATCTTTGGCCTAGAGGTTTGCAAAACTAGACAAAACCAGCAAATGGTGTGCCCAATGACATCTGTATAAGAAATATAGCATGAATACCTTTACTAAGTTCTATGTCTTATTAAAGATAGATAAAACACATATTTTAATAATCTATGCCTGGTACTGTAGCATTACTATGAATTAATATTATAATAGCTCTACTATACTCATTCTTCACTGAAAGGGTAGTCAGGCATTGAAACAGGCTGCTCAGGAAAGTGGTGGAATCACCATCCCTGGAAGTGTTCAAAAACCATATGGATGTGGCACTTGGAGACATGGTTTAGTGGTGAACATAGTGATAGTGCTGGGTTAACAGTTGGACTCAATGATCTTAGAGGTCTTTTCCAACCTTAACAATTATATGATTCTACTATGAATTGCCACTTAAAGAAACATAACATTTACCAGTGTCTTTAAGACATGGATATTGGTTTTGTATTTCAGTTCACCCCAATATTTTAAAATAAAGCAAGTACAAACAGCAGAAATATTCTGTTAACAACAGCCTGCAAGAAAATGAAATACTTGACTGAGTTTCGTATATGGAAGTGCAACCATATTTGCAACCATAAAGGATTAAAGTGCACGTTATGATAAAACTAAATCTAACTGCATTAGGAACTTAATAACAAAATATAGCAAGTTTATAGACCAACATTTTTCTTATTTTTTCCAAAGTTACCACCTCAGAGATGCATAAGAACACTTAAAACTCTTATTTCATTTTGAAATACATTTCTGAGTATGTTATGATAAATGTTTTTTATCAAGTCAGTTAATATATTATTTAATTTTAGAGTATATTTTTAAAAAGAATAAAGGATTCTGCAACTCAAAATCATTCAAAGTTCAACACACACATTTATAATGGCCTGTTTTTAGCATGAATAAAAACCAAAACCAAACTTCAATGTTGAAAAGGCAGATTCTTTAATGATAAGAACTCTTTTCCACTAAACATTAAGTATACTCTAAATACAGTTATTTTCTCTATGCATTTGGTTTTAAAACGTAGGAGGACTCCGCCTACTGGACAAAATGCATTGCTATGCAAGTATAAAAAAGTGAAACCAATAAAAGCTGTAACCACTTATAATCATCTTTTCATAAGTCCTTATTTAATACAGCAGAAAAATAAAATAAATGGAGAATAAGAAATGAGAAATAATTAAAAACTATTCTGCTTAATATAAGCTATTATGGATTTCCCTTTTTCAAGAAAAATCATGCAGAATAACTTACTTTCTCCACTGTTTAATATGTTCAGGATTTGTGTACTCCTTTAGACATTCAGTAATGTGGTCCCCAATTTTGATTAGGCACTGTCTAGTATGCTCCAGCTGTTCCCTTTCAGAAAGGCCTTTCTCTGGTCTATCCAATTGTTTCAATGCTGCTTTAACAGGCCTCATTCTTTCTTTGCACTGTAAAATTTAAAAAAAAGGAATACATTAATTCAAAAATAAAAAGATAAAAATCATAAAACATGACTCACCCTTACACAGGCAAAGACAGTACTGTTGTAAGCCAGATGAAAAACAAGTCTTTGCTCACAGTTCTTTTAGTTTTACTATAAGATTTCATTTGGAAAAGTAGCTTTTTAAATCCAGTTGAAAATTTACTCCTATATGATAGTATTAAATTGTATGTAACGCATATTAAAGATTTAAGAAAGCGCTAAGTTAACATAAAAGATTTTCTGAGGGAAAGGAATTACTAGGTTTTACAATAATGGGTTTAACTTTCAGCACAAGTATATAAGACAAGAGTTATTTTACTTTTTAGAGCCTTAAAAGCTATACAAACTCAGTGCCAAGATTAGGTATGAGAATGTTTAATATATTTTAAGTAGATACTTTCTGCAACAATTAAACTTGGCATTCAACAGAGGATCAGCATTCCCTCTCTGAGCAGCTTTTAAGCCTGTCCTATGCAGATACTAGGATAAAGATAGTTTAGATGTGCCTAAATTAGTAACAGTGATGACAACACATGTACTCATAGATATATTTCATATGTGGATGCTTGACTTTTCACACTAATTTAGATATGTTAATAGTAAATACAGATAAATCAGTTAGCATGTTTTAAATTATAGACTTTTGCTTGGAAATACCATTCAATCACAATGGCAAGGTAGATGAAATGCATATTTTTACCTGTCACAAGATAGACAAGAAGTCAAATGAGTTAGCCTCAACAACCCACAGCAGTAATTTCCATTTGAAAAGACAAACATGCTAATTAGATTGCATCTGATCATGGCATAATGATAAATATACCTTCCAGAACAGACGGCCTGGCCAAAAAAATGTTCTATATGCAAACCCAAACTATAATTGCTCCCACTAAGGAAGGAAGACAAGTCTATATATCCAGAATCAAAAATATGAGGGATTTTGGAGAACATCACAGTCACTGTGTCAACATCTAGGGACAACTCAAAAATCAGTGAAGCTGTTCCATTACCAGATCATGCCATTAAGTAATTAAGCAGCTACATTACCTATTGCACTAACCACAGCTTAAGCAACCTTTAAAAAGACAGTTTACAAAGTACACTGTTTAAGTTAAGTGTAGAGGTGAACAGTGAAACGCAATTGTTCATGGGAATTGTGTGATTTTCAGTCACCTAGCCACTCAAGATATCCTGGAAATTATAGATGAGTCACTTATATCATTTAGATTTAAAAAAAATGCAAAACAACAACTCCCACATAGGTAAACTAGTCAGTACCATACTGATGAGAAAACAAGATTATTTGCTTCTTACAGCCAGCACCACAGTAGACCCAGTAAACCTGTCTAGCAGTAACAGACAACTGTTGAAAGCAGAATGATAGAACTTTTACAGCAGAAAAGTAGCTGCTCAAAGTAAATTCTTAGCATCCTTCCAAAGTCCCCAATCAACCCATAAAATGTTACATACCTCCCTTTTGTTCTTCCAATATTGTTTCTGTTGTGGACAAAAGTAGTGATATAACTGAAATTATTTTGGTATCAGAGATATTACTCCAGCAAGATATTTCTAAGGACTTTAGGATTTGTTCCTTCCTCTGTCTAATGCAGGAAGTCGGTAATAATTCAAGAGCAACTTTCTCTTGTTAGCTTACAAAGAAAAAAGGGGTATTTGATAAGGCCAAGTCAGAGACTACAGAAGCTGTATTAAAATTCATTCATTTCTGTCCTTTAAGAAGCAGTATCCATGAATTATTCTTGAGGATGGATCTTCACAGTCTGTATTTTAAAACTATACAGCACACAGACAACTAGACAAATACTCTTCACTATACTGCATAAATGCAATAAAATAAAACTGCTCATCTGAAAACAAAACTGAATTTAGTATAGTGTCGATAAGCCTTCACTGATCTAAGATTTTACTGGCAATAGATATCTGTATTATAATACCTAATAGCAGAATCAAAAACATCAGAAATTTTGCTCATTTAGAATATCAAGTGTAAACACTAAGTTATCAACAAGGGACTTACCACACTGAATGTCCTCTGATCCAGTTCTTCAGATTCTTCTGATATTGGAACTGTTTCACTAGTTGCAGTAATATGAACTGGAATATCCAACAATGAAACTTTTTTATTTTTTTCTTTACTTTCAGATTTGAGTTCATTTGCCTAAGAACAAAACATGAAAATTTATCTGATAAGGAAACCTTATTTTTGGGCTGAAATTATACTGTAATTAGGCAATCACTGCATTCTCTTCAATAACAACAAAAAGAAAGAAAAAAAAATCTGTCATGCAGTGATAGTACCTTATGTTTTCTCTCTCTGCGGGATGGAGAAGGAGAATGGACAAGTTTCTTGCACCACTTGCACTCTCAGTCCCACTAAGCTATAGATCTTTAAAAAGGTAATTTCCCATTTCATTTGCCTGTCCTTGTACTTACAAGTGGCAAAAATAAATCTTCACATGATGCAAAAGATTTCAATGAAATGACTGATCCAAAATATATTTTCAACTCAAAATAATTCACAAAAACCTGGTGGCCTTTTCTAGTGCTATATAGGAAAAAATAAACCTAGTTACCTTTTCTTCCTTTACTTCTTTTTCTTTCTGTGTGGATTCTTTTAGTTTGTTTTCTCTCTTTTCTTTAATATTTTTTAACTCTTTCTTATCCTCTTTTTCTTTTTTCTCTCGTTTTAAATGCCTCTTATTTTCCTTTTCTCTTGTCTCTCTTTTTTCCACAGCTTCCATCTTTATACCAATATCTGGCTCAGGCTTTTCTTCATTTTCTTCTACTTTTATTTTTTTATGTGGACATTTCACTGAAACAATCTCATCCTGAAATACACAAGCATATATGTCACATCAAATGGACATTCTAACTATACAAGTTTTGCAACCATCAGATTAAAATGTACTTTTTTCTGTGTGTGATTTCTTTAGACTTAGGTTTAACACCTATCAAATGGAGCTGGATGCAGGTGCAAAAAAGATGAGGACTACTCACTCATTTCCTTGATGTGACACAAAACAAGTCTTGATTGGGCAGGGGTAATGGGCATATGCGAGAGATTAAATCCATTTAACTTTTGTATTACCAAAGAAATCTGCCCCTGTAAAAAGCAGTTAAGCTGCAAAGAGCTAAAAGCAATAAGGAAGTAGACCTCACAAGACTGAGCTGATTTTTCGGGGTATGATGATGATAAAAGACTTCTGTTCTGGATAATTTTGTTCCAGTAACTTTTGTGTGACCCCAAATTAAACAGTCACAGTCACAGGAGAAGAGAACAGAGTTCCAACTTTTGCTTTTTCAGAGATGTTCTGAAGAATCTAGTGTTTTTCAGCTACCTTTGAAGTCACAAAATTAGGTCCAATATGGCCCCTAAACTTAATCTGTTGGGGTTTTTTTTCTTCTCTCTAGTGGTTTCTGCTGTGTGATAATTAAATGAACCAACAAAAACAGAGTCCTAAAGGAACACATCAGAAGTAATAAAAACATAACAAAGTTGAGTAGCCTATTAGAACAATATCTATTGAATAATAGTCAAAAATAGTCACTAAGTCCTTGGGCCCTGATGGGATGCACCCACCACTGCTGAAGGAACTGGCAAACATCACTGCTAGGAGACTTGCAATCATCTTTGAAGGAGGATCCAGGGAACTACAGGCCACTCAGCTTCACCTGAATCCCTGGAAAAGTGATGGAGCACCTCACTCTGGAGGCCATGTCTATCCCCGTGGATGACAAGAAGGTGATCAGGAGTGGTCAGCATGGATTCACCAAAGGGAAATTATGCTTAACCAACCTGATTGCCTTCTACAATGGGACAACTGGCTGGATAGATGAGAGGAGTGGATATTGCCCACCTGGACTTCAGCAAGGCTTTCAACAGTCTCCTGTGACATCCTCATATCATAGTGGACAGTGAGGCGGATTGAGAACTGGCTGAAAGGCAGGTCTCAGTGTGTTGAGATCAGTTGCAGTCTAGTTGGAGGCCTGTCACTAGTGGTGTCCCCCAAGATTCAATGCTGGGCGCAGTATTGTTTAACTTGTTCATCAATGACTTAGATGAAGGGGTAGATGCCTCCTCAGCAAGTTCACTGATGATACAAAGCTGGGAGGAGTGGCTGATACCTCAGAGGGCTGTGCAGCCCTTCAGAAGGACCTTGACAGGTTGGAGAGATGGGCAGGGAGGAACCTTCTGAAATTCAACAAGGGCAAATGCAGGGTCCTGCATCTGGGTAAGAATAACCCCAGGCACCAGTACAAGCTGGGGGTGACCTGCTGGAAAGCAGTTCTGCAGAGAAGGACCTGGGGCACCTGGTGGACAACAAGCTGTCCATGAGTCAGCAGTGCCCTTGTGGCCAAGAAGGCCAACGGTATCCTGGGGTGCATTAGGAAGAGCATTGCCAGCAGGTCAAGGGAGGTGATCCTGCCCCTCTACTCAGCCCTAGTGAGGCACATCTGGAGTGCTGTGTCCAGTTTTGGTCTCCTCAGTATGAGAGAAACATGGAACTCCTGAAGCAAATCCAGCAGAAGGCTACAAAGATGATTAGGGGACTGGAGCATCTCATTTAGGAAAAAAAAGCTGAGGGAGCTGGGTCTCTTCAGCCTGGAGGGGAGAGATCTGAGAGGGGACCTTATCAGTATCCCCTTATCTGAAGGGAGGGTGTCATAGGATGGAGCCAGACTCTTCTCGGTGGTGCCAAGCAATAGGACAAGAGGCAATGGGCAGAAACTGGAACACAGGAAGTTCCACCTAAACATGAGGAAGAACTTTACTGTGAGGGTGACTGAGCACTGGAACAGATTATCCAGAGGGAGTGTGGAGTCTCCTTCTCTGAAGATATTAAAGAACTATCTGGACACAATCCTGAGTAACATACTCTAGGGGACCTGGCTTGAGGAGGGAGGTTGGACTAGATGATCTCCAGTGGTCCCTTCCAACCTGACCCATTCTGTGATAATGAAAGCCGTGACATACACAGAAGCATTCACTTGCATGTCTCAAAACACTGTTTATTTATGCTGTACTTTCTAAACAATCTTGATTTTTCTTCCTGAGCCTGAACAAAAGTTTCTACCTGAAGAATCATAATCAGTAGTAAAAATGGATTAGTCAGAAACATTCGTTTTGTATTTAGATTTTATAATAAAATTGCATTTCGAGAAGATAAAATGCTCAAGTCTTTATATGAATGATGTTTACCTCATTATACTCATCATCATCATATTTTTCTGAGGGTGGTGATGAGTCACTTTTTATTTCTTCTTTAATTTTTGCAGCCTTTATTGCTCTATTCTTCTTACTTCTTGCTTTCTTCCTCTTTGAATTGCCCTGAATGCAAATTAGCACCTTTATTATGTCAACTGAAAAATGTCTGCATCACAGTTGCAGAAAAAGATTTTGGTTTTTATATTAAAGAAAGCATTCAATTTATTTATTGCCACTAATGACCACCACTTTTCTCAGGATTGGAGATCAAGCCTAATGCAACAGTAGAGAATATTTACAAATAAGGGAGAAAAAACCAATATTAAACTTGCAATACATTGCTTGAGTTAGTCTCATATAATACAATTACCAATACAGAGAAAAATGACACAAAGAAGAGTGGAACTAAGAATAAAACAAGTATCTGCTGACATTCCCATAGGTATATTATGTTATCTCGCTACTGAATATTAAGCTTAACTTACTGCACCAGTAAGTCTTTGCACTTCTTTTCTTGCAAGGTCTTTATTCAGTAATTTAATGAGGTAATCTGCACGGGTCTGCAACTGCTTTGCCTGCGGTTTCTTATCTGGGTCATCAGGTAAAATCTGAGGAGAGCAATGGCAGCATCAACTACAAGTACACATTATCAAATTAGGAAGCTGCTAGTGTGGAGCACTGGGAACAGAAAAAGCTGAATTAAAAAAATAGGTAAAAAAACAATCCACTCCAACTATACTTGACCAATATGCAGGCAGCTTCAAGGAATGGACAACTTAAACATTTTATTTTTCCTCAAACACACAACTAATGTAGTCTTGAAAATATTCTCACAAAATTTAGTCAGCTCAAGAAACTAGCCTCAGATTTCTGTTTCCACTCTCAAAGTTTATCTAAAAAATTCAGAGCTCCTGTACCACTGTCATCCACAGATTTCCTAGTTCTGCCGTGTGCTTCGAAATGCATTAACTCATTACCACAGGATATGCAGAAGCCAAAAAAAAAAAAAAGAAAGAGGGGTTTCATAAAACAAGCAATTAATGGAAGGCAGGGGCAGGATATCATTAAACAGATTTATATACAACCCTGGCTCCTCAAATCCCAAAGCTACAGGTTGGCAGTACCATTGTGTTTGCTTCACTCCAGTATTTCCCTAAATGTTTCTCACTACTTCTAAGCAGCCATTGCACTACTTCTAATCTGACAAATACAGCAATTCTCATGTTGAAAATGAAAGTCAGTTTCAAGCAAAGAAAACAGTGATAGGGAAACAAAACCAAAATCCCCAAACCAACTTCCCTCCAAAAGATCAAGAATAAAATTACAGAATTCATAGAATTATTTAGGTTGGAAAAGACCTCTGAGATCATTGAGTTGAACCTTTGACCAATCATCACCTTGTCAACTAGACCATGGCACTAAGTGCCACATCCAGTCATTTCTTGAACACTTCCAGGGATGGTGACTCCAACACCTCTCTGGGCAGTCCATTCCAATGTTTAACAACCCTTTCCATGAAGAAATTTCTCCTGATGTCCAACTATAATCTCCCCTGGCACAGCTTGAGGCCATGTCCTCTTGTCCTGTCACGAGTTGCCTGGGAAAAGAGGCCGACCTTCACCATGCTACAACCTCCTTTCAGGCAGTTGTAGAGAGTGATAAGGTCTGCCCTGAGCCTCTTTTTTTCCAGGTTAAACAGCCCCAGTTCCCTCAGCCACTCCTCATATGACTTACTCTCTAGACCCTTCAGCAGCTCCATTGCCCTTTCCTGGACTCGTTCCAGCACTTCAATGTCGGTCTTGAAGTGAGAGGCCCAAAACTGAACACAGGATTCGAGGTATGGCCTCACCTGTGCCGAGTACAGGGAGACAATCACTGCCCTGGTCCTGCTTCCCACACTATTTCTGACAAAAGCCAGGATGCCATTGGCCTTCTTGGCCACCTGGGCACACGCTGGCTGACTGATGTTCAGCCAGCTGTCAACCAACAGCCCCAGGGCCTTTTCTGCTGGGCAGCTTTCCAGTCACTCTTCCCCAAGCCTGTAGCACTGCAGGGGGTTGTGATCAAAGTGCAGGACCCAGCACTTGGCCTTGTTGAACTGAATACCATTGGTCTTGGCCCATCAATCCAGCCTGTTCAAATCCCTCTGCAGAGTCTTCCTACCCTCCAGCAGATTAACACTTCCACCCAAACTAGTGTCATCTGCAAACTTACTGAGGGTGCCCTCAATTCCCTCATCCAGATCATCAATAAAGATATTAAACAGGACTGGGCCCAATACTGATCCCTGGGCACGGCCATCCAGCCAGTTCTTAACCCATCAAGGAGTGCACCTGTCCAAGCTGTGGGTTGACAGCTTTTCCAGGAGAATGCTGTGGGAGACAGTGTCAAAGGCTTTGCTGAAGTCCAAGCAGACACATCCACAGCCTTTTCCTCATCCACTAGGTGGGTTGCCTTGTCAGAAAAGGAGATCAGGCAGGTTAGGCATGACCTACATTTCCTAAACCCATGGTGGCTGGGCCTGATTCCTTGGTTGTCCAGCATGTGCCATGTGATCACACTCAAGATGATCTGCTCCATAACCTTGCTGGATACTGAGGTCAGGCTGACAGGCCTGTACTTCCCCGGAAGCTCCTTCCAGCCTTTCTTGTAGATGGGCATCACATTGGACAACCTCCAGTCGTCTGGGACCTCCCCAGTTAGCCAGGACTGGTGACAAATGATGAAGAGCATCTTAGTGAGCTCTTCTGCCAGCTCCCTCAGTACCCTTGGATGAATCTCATCTGGCCCCATAGACTTGTGAGTGTCTAAGTGGCTTAGCAGCTCACTAACTACCTCCTCCTGGATTACAGGGGGGCTATTCTGCTCATCCCTGTCTATCAGCTCAGGGGGTCAGTTGTTCTGAGGATAACTGGTCTTACTGTAAGACTGAGGCAAAGAAGGCATTAAGTACCTTTGCCTTTTCCTCATCCTTGGTGACAGTGTTCCCCCCTGCATCCAATAAGGAATGGAGATTCTCCCTGGCCCTCCTTTTGTTGTTAATGTATTTGTAAAAACACTTTTTATTATCTTTCACAGCAGTGGCCAGGTTGAATTCTAGCTGAGCTTTTGCCTTTCTAATTTTCTCTCTACATGACCTAACAACATCCTTGTACTCTTCCTGATTTGTCTGGAATTAATTCAAATTAACACAACTAGAGCATTTAAACTAGGGAAGCAAAAGATGGAAGAGAGAATTCAAGTGATAGAGACACAAATACATAGAAATACAGAAACATAGCAGATTCTAAGAAGGTATACTTCAACTGAATACACAAAATCTTAAAATCTAATAATTTACCAAAAGGCTACAAAGAAGTACAACTGACCTAACTTCTGGGCAATTTCAGTTATCATAAAACAAACTGTTCTTATTAACATTATTACTGAAACAAAAAAACTCCTTGATGAAATTTTGCAGATGACATACCTTCTGTGTCAAACTGAGATCAGGATCCATTTTTATCATTTCCCAGCTGCCATAACCATATTCATAGATGCCTATCAACAAATTGGAATCATCTTCCTTACCCCAATCTATATCAAAATGAGCTGCCTTGGTGTGGCATGGGATGACATATCTAGTAGAAATAAATCAGAAATATAAATAAGCAAACTTCTCAAACTTAGTAAGGGATAGAAGAACATGCCACATATCACTGAGATCCTGGTATATTTAGTAAGTAATCCACATAACTATCAGGCTTTCTTACAATTTCTATAAGATATTTATTCAAATCAGTACCAAAACCTGTTTTAAAGGAGACCAAGATTAAGATATAAAAAACAGTCATCTATCTGTGGCCATGGACTGAATCAGAACTGGCTAACCATGAAGATAAGCTTAAAATATTACTCAATGTGTAACTGCTGACTGAATAAGCAGATAGTCTAGGGACTATGATACACAAGGTAGTAAGCTAAAAAGTTCATAGGTCTAAACAACTACCAACAATTACCATCTGCTCCATTTTGACAAATACTGCATTCTCTCAGGCAGAGGTGACACAAAGCAGTTCCTCAACAAGTCTAATTTCTAGCCTGGAATAATTAAGAGTAACTGAACCCAGTCCCCAATGAATACAGTTCAGAAGCCAAAGCAAATAGCGGGATCGTTGCCCGCATTCTCCACCAACAAGGGATTCAACGCTTGAGAGAAATGGCAGTGGCAGAGATTGTCTTCTCAGATGACCTAAACACTGTAAATCCAGACTTGGTACCATGTACATCCGTGATGTGGTGAAAACTTGTACGACTTGGGCCACTAGAATACGCTTCTGCTTTAGCAGTAATGAAGCGGGATGACAGGGAGGAGACTGTGCTTGATATGGCCAAGAAACTCCGCTCTTCTTCTCTCCCCCGCTTTTGCTCTCAGAACCAGTCTTAAAGGTGAAAAACTTATTTCTGGGCTAAACAGATGAATGGGGATACAAGCATCATAAAGTCACCCCAGGACATTGGCTTCTAAGGAGAGGGAAGAAAGAATAAAGAAAGAATGTGGAGCAGATTTCTGCTGCCAGTTCTTAGAGGTAATGGAGTGGCATGGGTGTCCCAGTGTACTCAGTCTGGATTGCTTAAATATATTCATAAAAGCCTTGAATAACTTTCTACATTATAGGTTCCTTTAGGAAGAAAAAAAAATACCTTTTCCTTTCTTCTGGATCTGCAGGAATGGATTTGTGCAACGGTGCCAACTCTTCCTCATGAGAAATAACTAGCTTTGCATTCACCTGCACTCCTGATATTCGGAATGTTGGGCCTTTAACTTTCCCAAATCTACCTCCTTAAAATAAAGGAACAAATTATTACAATATTTAGCTTTTATGTGTATCTTATAGACAAACATAGAGAAAAAAAAAAAAGTTTGATGCTATAGCAGCAGACATTCAATTATAGGAAATTTTCTTAACCAAATGCTTTAATTAAACTCCAGAACCTCAAGGTCTTCCAGTTAATAGTAGCAGATTAATTTTAAATTTCATGGTAAAGCAAAACCATATTGCATTCTATTATGACAACTCACTCAGGGAAAGGGGAAAGAAAAACAAAACCACAAAGTCTTCTTACTAAAACCCTTTTTCTAAATCACCTAGCATGCTAACGTTTTGTTAATGTTTTCCCCTAACACAATTGTTTTGTTATAATCAGAGTGCAAGAATCATTCATATCTCTTTGACACTTTTTATTCCTCTCCCCCACCCCCAAACACACTTTACCTGCTCTTTCTTGGCCAAAGGAATTGTCCTTTAAAGCCTTAATGCATCCATTATGTACAAGTTCTCCCAGACGTCTAAGGTCTATCTCAGATTTATCAACTAGCTCAGCATCTCTAGCTATAGCATCTAACCTGGAAGAAAACAAATATGTTTTTACAGCTCTAAAACTTTAGTATTATGAATGACTCCTTCAGATTTTGAAACTAGATAAGTGATCCTGTAAGTTATCATTCATCCACACTTGCTATATAGCGTAAAATTTTAATCCATGCAGTTAAAAGCAGCTGAAGAAAAGAATACAGAAACTATAAAAAAGGGTATTTCACATAAAGGACTATACAATGGGAAATATAAAGGATCCTATCTATGCAGTTTTGAGTTACATTTCAACACATTCTTTTAAATAGAAAAGGAACTATTATTAAGTCTATGGTTTTATTCACTTATCAAACAAAAAAACTGAATGACTGTCACTAATGCAGAATTAACAGAATAGTAGGTTAAGTATAAAGAAAAAGCAAGCAGTCTTGAAAAATGTAAAGATTTGTCAAACTGGCTGTCTACATACATACCATATATGATGAAAGGAAAAAAATAATTTAAATTCATGTCATAGTACAGGCAAAAGATTAGGCACACTGTTTCCTCTTTAACTGAAAGTTTCTTGGTGTACTGTTTAATTTTAATGGAAACAAGGTACCAAGTTGCTATACAAATATAAGCAAATTAGTTTACCTTTCAAGTGGGCCACCAAATTTCTTGTAACTCTTTATAAACCTAATAACAGAAAATAATTTTGCAGTTAAAAAAATGTATGCTTAACTACATTGGTTTTAAAAATGTATGTGTAAAGTCTTAGTACAAAGCTATGTGGACAATGCAAAGAAAATAAGAACTAGAGAGACTAGGACGGCCTACTATATGAAGACAACCCACATTTAAAACCAGAGTTCTATTTGTTTTAATAAATTATATAAATAAAACAAAAGAAGATACAATTTATTTCAAAAGTTACTAATTAGTTTCACAAGACAAAGAATTCAGCATTGTGATGTGTCTAATCATAAAAATCAAATGTGGATTTATAGTAAATTGAGAATTCAGATATTATGTTAGGTCTCAATAAAGAGAAGCTAGCTGCAATTTTAAGGTGATTTTAAGACTTAGGAAAACATAACATGAAAGATAAAGGAATGCAAGCAGAAGAATACCCCTGACAAAAGCAGCAAACCATTATATATTAGATAAAAAGAAAAGGAAACAAGGGTCTTAAAGGTTATTTATACAATCAAAAATATTTTATAAGCTGTACAGTATTTTAGAGAAAAATGAAAAATTACAGAAGCAAAGTAGCATTTCACAAACCAAAGTAAAGCAAAACAATTTCTATTCCTTCTCCCAAAGAAGTATTTTTAGCATCAAATATTGTGGGACCAGCTGTACAGATTCACTTATGTACTGGGTTTTGATGAGATAAAGTTAATTTTCTTCAGAGCACCATATCTGCTAGTATGTTTTGGATTTGTGACCAAAGCAGTGTTGATAACATGCTAATGTTTCAGCTCTTGCTTAAGTGTTTTCACAGTATCAAGGCCTTTGCTGCTTCTCATACCACCCTACCAGTGAGTAGCCTGGGGGTGCACAAGAAGTCGAGAGGGAACACAGCTGGGACAGCTGACCCCAACTGACCAAAGGGTTATTCCAGACCATATGGTGTCATGCTCAGCAATAAAAACTGTGTAGAAGGAGGGAGAGGGGATGTTTGGTGTTATGGTATCTGTCTTCCCAAGTAACCGTTACACATGGTGAAGCCCTGCTTTCCAGGAAATGGGTAAATGCTTACTAGTGGGAAGTGGTGAATGAATTCCTTGTTTTGCTTTTCTTGTGCATGTGGCTTTTGCTTTCCCCATTAAACTGTCTTTATCTCAGCCTACAAGTTTTCTCATTTTTACGCTTCTGATTCTCTCCCCAGTCCCTCTGGAGGAGACTGAGCAAGCAGCTGTGTGGTGCTTAGCTGCCTACTGAGGTTAAACCACAACAACTTATCAAAGTAATTTTTTTTTTAGTTTTAAAATGCATCATATAACATTAACACAATTACAATGGCAAGAAATTTTAAAAAACAAAACTCTCTGAACCTTTTTGTAGAACATTTTTTGAACTCAAGTTATTCCTCACCAAAATAGGTTCAAATTCTACACATAACAGTTCCTTACATCAGCACCCCAAACTACTCAAGTGTAAAGACTTAAGTGCCTAGAATAAAAAATTTTAACTAAATAAATGCAAAATAGACTAGTTTCCATATTTTCAAACTCTAAAATGACAAAAAAAAATGTTCTGTCCCTTTAAACATGCATGTCCCCCCACATCTTACCGCCTAATCTCTGCATCACTAAATCCTTTAATATTTTCTCGAGGAATAGTTCGCGGTCTTCCACGTTTTTTTGGTCGTTTTCTTTCTGAGACTGAGTCACTATCAGATCCAGAATATCTTCTCCTCCTACTGCGTTTCCCTTCACTTCCATTAAAGCTGATCTGGAATTTCAGATTAAGTAGTTCAAAGCTACATGACTAAACATTTTATTAATATGTTATCTAGCCTGTCAAAAATGAGGGGGGGTGTGTGTGGGTGCCACACATGAAAACCACCCAACCCAAAAGTACAAGCCAAAACAACTGCAATAAAAAACCCAAATAATAACAACAACAAAATCAGTTAGTCAGTCAAAACCCAGAGATACCTGTTTTGCACAGTTTCTCATCCTTGGCAGCATATATATTTCTTCAAGCTCCTTTTGTCTTTCTTCCTCTTCTATTCGTCGCCGCTGGACTTCTGGAATGATTTCTTCCCAGTTTCTTAAATTTTGTTCTGGTTCCAACTCAATGTCATCTTCATCCATATTTGAAAAGTTAGCCACCTTAGATATTGGAAGATAAGTATTTTCACCAAATCAATACATGCTTTTACTTATACAAAGAGCCAGTAATTAATATATTAGGAAAACTTAGTTCAGAATGACACATTTTATTTATTTGTATATACACAAAATGTACACATATAAAATGCTTTATGAAGGATTGTCTCTAATAAAAATATTTTAAGAAATGAAACACACACATTGCATACAACATGGCTGAATATAAAGATAAGAATATTTTTCTTCTTTTACAAGTTGAGTACTATAAAAACACTATGAAATGCATACCCGATATCTGTGATTGTTGTTTAAATTCCTTCAAAACAGAGAGCAAGTCTAACTATATGTCAGAGTTAATATGAAAGTATAATAATGTAGAACTAACTAAACATTAATAAACTGTAGAAATCACAGTATATTGCACATGAAGGATTAGCATAAAATTTATTTACTACTCTGCTGATCTAAAGAAGTCCAGCCCTGATTTAAACAAAACCAAACAAAACCACATCAAACTTAAACCCACAAAAACAAAGAAAAAACACCCCAACCAACAAAAATACCTCACCATCCACAATTGGACTCACTCAATATTTTAAGTATTATCCAATTAATCATATCTGGCATTCATGTTTACATGGGGGCTGAAAGAAGTTTCTAAAAGTCATCAGCTAAGAAATCCAAATTTCATTCTTTGTTTTCAGAAGTACTACAGGTGTTTAACAGCATAAAGCATTAAATTAAAAACAGCTCTCCCCAGTGTGCTAACAATCAAATCAAGGACTAATGTATTTTTAAATATCTTTCTTATTTTGTTAGCAAAATATATTATGTATTTTACATGCTTGCACTGGCAGTAATTACCCTGTTGTATGGGTTTTGCACGGCCTGGGCTTTTTTTGGGTGGGGGGGCCACAGAGGTGGCTTCTGTGAGAAGCTGCTGGAAGCTTCCACCATGTCCAGCAGAGCCAATCCCTGATGGCTCTGAAGATGGACATGCTGCTGGCCAAAGCTGGGCCAATTAGAGAGGTTGGTAACGCCTCTGTGACAACATATTTAAGAAGAAAATCAAAACAAAGGGCACATAATTTTTCCATCTAGTCAGAGAAGGAGGTGAGAACATGTGAGGGAAACAACATGGTGACACCAAGGTCAGTGGAGAAGGAGGGGGAGGAGGTGTTCCAGGCGCTGGAGCTGAGATTCCTCTGCAGGCCGTGGTGAAGACCATGGTGAAGCAGTTGTCCCCCTGCAGCCCATGGGGATCCATGGGGGATGCAGACATCCACCCGCAGCCCGTGGGGGAGGTGCCCATGCTGGAGCGGATGTATTGCCTGGAGGAGGCTGTGATCCAGTAGAAGACCCGGTGGAGAGAGAGGGCCTCTGCTTCCAGGCTGGAGCAGCCTGTCCTTGGAGGACTGCATCCCGTGGAAGAGTGACCCACATCGTGGCAGTTTTGGGAGGACTGTCTGCCCGTGGGGGGAATTAATGTTGCAGCAGGTGTGGTTGGACTGCTGCTTGTGAGAGTGGACCCATGCCGGAGAAGTTCATGGAGCACTGTCTCCTGTGGGAGGGACCTCATGGTCTCACAAGGGAAGGACTCCTCTCCCAGAGTAGCAGAAGAAAATTTTGGGTGATGAACTGACCAAACCCCCCATGCCCTGTCTCCCTGCGCTGTTGGTGGGAAGGAGGGAGGGGCTGGGGGGGAAAAAGGTGTTTTAAGGGCTCATTTTACTTCTCATTATCCTCCTCTGATTCTGTTAGTAATAAATTCACTTTGCAACCTTAAGTTGGACCTGTTTTGCCCTTGAAGCGTTTTCTCCTGGTCCTTATCTCAACTCATGAACCCTTTGTTAATTTTTTTTTCTTTCCTCTACCCAGCTGTGGCAGGGAAGGGTGAGCGAGCAACTCTCGTGGGTGCCTGGCATTGGGCCAGTGTCAAACCACGACACCTGTATAGGTGAATAGACATTGCATGCCAAAGAGCTAACTTAGTGTTTCACACATTTTACAGAATCACAGAATATGCTGAGTAAGAAGGGACCCACAGGGACCAAAGTCCAACTCCTGGATCTGCACAGGACACTCCCAAGTCACCCCATGTGCCTGAGAGCATTGTCCAAACACTTGAACTCAGACAGGCTTGGTGCTGTTACCACTTCCCTGGGGAGCCTGTTCCAGTGCCCAACCACCCTCTGGGCAAAGAACCTTTCTCTTATACCCAACCTAAACCTCCTCAGACTTAGTTCCATGCTGTTTCCTCAAGTCCTGTCACTGGTCACCAGGGAGAAGAGATCAGTGCCTGCCCCTCCATGTCTTTTTGTGAGGATGTTGAAGACTGCAATGAGGTCTCCCCTCAGTCTCTTCTTCTCCAGGCTGAACAAGCCAAGTGACCTCAGCCACTCCTCATAAGGCTTCCCCTCAAGGCCCTTCACCATCCCTGTGGCCCTCCTTTGGATGCTCTCTAATAGCTTAATGTCTTTTTTATATTGTGGCACCCAAAACTGCACATAATACTCAAGGTGAGGCCGCAGCAGTGCAGAGCAGAGTGGGACAACCCCCTCCCTTGCTTGGCTGGCTATGCTGGGCCTGATTCCCCCCAGGACACTGTTGGCCCTCCTTGCTGCCAGGGCACTGCTGACTCATAATCAACTTGCCGTCAACCAGGACACCCAGGTCCCTTTCCGTGGCACTGCTTTCCAGCCTCTCATTTCTCAGTCTGTCCATACATCCAGGGTTGCTCCATCCGAAGTGCAGAATCTGGCACTTGCCCTTGTTAAACTTCATATGGTTGGTGATTGCCCATTTATCTAATTTCTTGAGGTCTCTCTGCAGGGCCTCTCTGCCTTTGAGGGGGTCAACATCTCCTCCCAATTTTGTATCATCTGCAAATTTACTTAGTATCCCTTCAAGTCCTGTATTCTAGTCATTTATGAAGATGTTGAAGAGCACAGGGCCTAAGATGGAGCCCTGTGGAACCCCACTAGTGACAGGCTGCCAGTCTGATGTCACCCCATTCACTATAACCCTTTTTGCCCAACCCATGGGCCAGTTGCTCACCCATCACATGATGTGTGAATGATGTAAGAATGAAAGATAAATAGGTAAAGAAGAACAAAAAATAGCATTAATAAAGGAAAGTATAATTAAGGAAAGATGGAGGGAACAGAGCAATACCTTGAACTGTGAAAGCAACTCATCTCCTACAGTCAGTGGACCTGGTTCATTTTCTCGAGTTTCAGCCCTCTTCAGGATTTCATCTATATCCATTTCCTGAAACAGAAGTTTCTCTTTACAACAAAACAATTCATATGTTTCTCTGTCTATCAAGTGTAGATGCACTGTTCCATTTACCTGAGGCTCCTCCTCTTCCCCTTCAGGTTCTTTAAAAAGTTCCTCAGCACCAAACTTCAAAATTGCTGACAACTCCTCCTTATTAAAAGGTGTTGAGCTGAAATACAGAAAGTTTCAGATAAACACTTTATCTTAGTGAACGGTTTCAATTTACTATAACCATGAGTAAAATTTCCTTTTGTCTTAAATAAAACCTAGTTTTATTATGTAAAAAAAAAAAATTACATGGACAATATACTTTATGGTCTTTACTTACATAACTCCTTACCACATATTTTTTGCCTTTCATTAACCAAGTGAAATGACTTGCATTTTTACTAAAATAGTCAGGTATACTTAAGCATAAGGTAATATGAAAGAATAAACAAATATACCTGGAGGGAGTAGAGCCTGTATGTAGTACAGTTTTCCCTGTAGTGTCCATTCTCTGAATTACTAAGTGATCTAACACCATCTTTTTCTTGGCTCTTTCAAGAATATCTTCTTCTACTGATGCTTTTGTGACTAGCCGATAAATATTAACCTATGTATATTACAAAAAAGGTTTTATTTACCTGCTCACAAATTACCCATGAAAAATACTCAGATGAAGTTAACAAAAAACCCTTGAGCAACAACAGGGAGAAATATTAGCCATGATTACAAATCTTCTAAATCTTATTGAACTAGTATTGCATATAGGAAACCAGTCAATCATGTTATCACAGTCTCTATAGAAATTACATTAAAAAAAATTATTAGACCTCTCCTCTTTAAACTTTTATGATTAAGCACAAGCATGGCCACAAGGAAATGTGTTGTCTGATTACTACTTGAAGTATTCTGCAAGAAAAAAACCCAAAGAGAACTACAAAGTATTAAACAAAGCAAAATGGATGTGCCTGAAGTACAGCAGTTACTTTCTAGAATTATACAATGCCAATGAACATGGGACAAGTCCTCAGCTCTTCTCCTACCCATCCATATACTACAGCTGCTGTGCTATCTCTCTGTATAGGGA
This sequence comes from Promerops cafer, assembly GCA_013398275.1. NCBI lineage: Eukaryota > Metazoa > Chordata > Aves > Passeriformes > Nectariniidae > Promerops > Promerops cafer. The sequence continues at coordinate 22,127 of VZSE01013517.1, forward strand.
GATTTTAAAAAAACATTTAAAAGGCAAACCATGAATATTAACATTTTTAGATATTTTTAGCAAGTATTAGTTATTCTCAAAATACATGAGGGCTGTGATGGGCCAGACAGACAGCTTATGGCTAACATAATGAATTCCTCCTTCAGGTTTGGTACTTAAAAGACAAGTGCATGTACCTGTTTCTTCTGTCCAATCCTATGAGCTCTAGCCTGCGCCTGCAGATCATTCTGTGGATTCCAATCAGAATCAAATATAACTACAGTGTCAGCAGATGCTAAGTTTATACCTAATCCTCCAGCTCTGGTAGACAGCAAAAAGCAGAAGTCCTGAAATTATAAAAGAAGAAATAGCTTTATATATATTAGCTATAATATTCCTTTAAAGAACCAGTATGACACTTCTTTATATGCTCTGTGGAGCAGACTATGGACTCATATATTTCTTTAAGTATATCATAAACATTTGTTAGACTTGTAATACAAGAAGTTGTTTGCCATGTCTACAGCCAGTGGATTGCTATTTGAATAGAATAGACTAGACTATTTCAGTTGGAAGAGACTGACAACGATGATCCAGTCCAACTGCCTGACCACTTCAGGGCTGACCAAAAGTTAAAGCATGTTATTAAGGGCATTGTCCAAATGCCTCTTGAACACTGACAGGCTTGGGGCATCGACCACCTCTCTAGGAAGCCTGTTCCAGTGTCTGACCACCCTCTCAGTAAAGAAATGCTTCCTACTGTCAACTCTGAACCTCCCGTGCCCCAGCTTTGAACCACTCCCATGCGTCCTGTCACTGGATGCCAGGAAGAAGAGCTCAGCACCTCCCTCTCCATTTATCCTCCCCAGGAAGCTGGTAGAGAGCCATGAGGTCACCCCTCAGCTTCCTTTTCTCCAAACTAGACAAACCCAGTGTCCTCAGCCGCTCCTCACAGGACGTTCTTTCCAGCCCTTTTCACCGGCTTGGTTGCCCTTCTCTGGATACATTCAAGGACTTTCACATCCTTCTTAAGTTGTGGGGCCCACAACTGCACACAGTACTCAAGGTGAGGCCACACCAGCACTGAATACAGCAGGATCATCGCCTCCTTTGACCAACTGGTTCTACCATGTTTGATGCCCCCCAGGATGGGGTTTGCCCTCTTGGCTGCCAGGGCTCACTGCTGACTTATACTGAGCCTGCTGCTGACCAGCACCCCCAGATCCCTTTCTGCAGGGCTGCTTTCCAGACATCCTCTCCCAATCTATACTTGTGCCCAGCATGACTCTGTCCCAGGTACAGGATCTGGCACTTGGACTTGTTAAATTTCATGCCACTGATGGTTGCCCAATGCTCCAACCTATCTAGATCCCTCTGCAAGGCCTATTGTCCCTCAACAGAGCCAACAGCCCCTCTNTGTCCCTCAACAGAGCCAATAGCCCCTCTCAGTTTGGTATCATCAGCAAACTTGCTAATGGTGCATTCAACTCCTGCATCCAGATCATTGATAAAAATATTGAACTGGACTGACTGGCTTTAGAATTGAACCCTGAGGAATACCACTAGTGAATAGTCACCAGGCAGATGTAGCTCCATTCACTACAAACCTTTGAGCTCTGCCCTTCCATCAGTTCTTCACCCAGCACACCATGAACCTGCTCATCCCACAGTTGGACAACTTGTCCAGAAGGACGCTATGAGGGACAGTACCAATGGCCTTACTAAAATTGAGAAAAACTACATCCACTGCCTTCCTTTCATCCACTAGGCAAGTGACATTTATCACAGAAAGATATCAAATTAGTTAAACAGGACTTTCCCTTTGTGAACCCACATTGAGCCTGATGATTCCACTGTTCTTTAAATGCCTTTCAATAGCACCCAGTATAATCTCCATAATTTTTCCAGGTACTGAGGCTAGACTAACAACACATCTGTAGTTCCCTGGGTCTTCTCTCATGCCGTTTTTGTAAATTGGAATAGCATTGTCTAGCTTCCAGTCAGCAGGGACCTCCCCAGACTCCCAAGATATTTGGTAGATGATCAAGAGAGGTCCTGCTGTAACATCCTCTAGCTCATTTAAGACTCTGGGATGAATCCCATCAGGCCTCGTGGACTGATGAATATTCAGCTGATACAGCTGGTCCCTCACAATTTCAGTGTCTATAAATGGAAAGTCACTGTTTCCACACTCATAATCCTCTGACTCAGTGGACCAGGCAGCCTAAGGTCTATAAGTATTATTAAAGACTGAGGCTAAAACCACACTGAATGCCTCCATTTTTTCTTCATCTCCATTAGTCAGGTGATCACCTTCATCTTCAACAAGTATCAGTCCACTGTTTTCTTTAGACCAGCTAGTATTTTTTATAGGCAGTTAAGCACCACGCAGCCACATAATCACTTCTTTCCCACACCCCCAGTGGGAAAGGGGAAGGAAAGGAAGATTGAAAGCAGGGAAACTTGGGGGTCAAGACAAAAATTGTTTAATAAGCAAAGGAGAAGTGGAAAAAGAAAGAAAGAAAACAAAACAGAGCAAGTGATGCAAATGCAATCTCTCACCACCTTCCCATAGGCAGGACTGATTCCCAGCCAATTCCCAAGCAAAAGATGGCTAATCTCCCTAAACCCCTTCCTCTACTTTTTTTATTGCTGAGCATGATGTTATATAGCATGGAATATCTCTAGTTATTTCAGGCCATCTGCCTGGTTATGTCCCCTCCCAACCTCTTGTGCACCACCCAATCTATTCACTGGAAGAGCAGAGTGAGAAACAGAGAAGGCCTTGATACTATGTAAACAATGTTCAGCAACAGCTAACACACTGGTGTGTTATTAGCATTTTCATCACAAATCTAAAACACAGCACCATATGAGCTGCTATGAAGACAATTAACTTCAGTCCAGCCAGACCTTGTATAAAGCAAACTGATATCAACTTCTCTTGAGAACAGGTATCAGCTTCTCCATGGTTTAAAGGAAGCAGCACTCTAGAAGATGAACAAAAGCCACTTGGGGAGAAAAAACCCAAGCAAAACACTGCCAAAAAATACACCACTACCCCTTATTGTTAAAGCCTCATGTGTGCCCAAGTCCATCTGTTTATTTGTAAAGAAAACTAAAGTGTTCTGCTGCGGTCAATGCTCTTCAACATATTCATAAAGAATATGAAAATGAGTAATGAGGTGACAAAGTTTGCAGATGATATGGAGTTATTCAGGGTCAACTACAAGGGGCTACAGAAGGATCTTATGAGAAAGACAATAAAAACCATATGAAACTAAAGATAAATAGGAAATAAATTTGAGATTTATGTACAGTCAAAGCTAATAGAGGCCTTTACTGCTAAGGAATGAGTCCTTGGAGTTGTAAATATTTCCATGAATACTTTAGCTCAGTATTAGCAAAAAAAAAAAAAAGAAAAAAAGGCATGAAATGTATTATTAGGAAAGAAATAAAGAATAAAACAGGTAACAATTTTATTGCTGCACAACTCCATAGTTTGTCTTCATTCCTGAATACCGTGTGAAATTTGAATCCCCCTTCATCTTAAAAACTGTATAGTACAACTACAAGGATTCCAGAAAAAGGCAAATATGTCTGTACTAGAAATTTAAAACAGAACTAACTTCTGTGTTTAAAACATATCTGAAGTTTATGTTATGAAATGAAGTCCTTCCTCCTCAACCATAGAAGAAACATAAGTTCAGCAGCAACTGACAAATGCTATGTTTCTATTACTGAAAAACCCTGTCAGTATAGGACAAAAGACCTAAGATTATCAAAGCTATGGAATGGCTTCCATAATAGGAAACCTAAATAAACCAGGAATCTTAAGTGGTACACAAACAATGGTTAGAAATCAGTTCTTCAATTTCTTCCATGGCAAGAATATAAGAGGCAAAAAATGAAGATAACAGAAGCCAGATTTAAAGCTATTCAAGATATTATTTCTTTATGCAAGGATATACACAACTTAATTCTGCCCATTGCTTAAGTAGGTATTTGATGTCAAAAACTTGTGTTAAAGTTCAGTGCTCCGATAAAAATGGAAGGATTAAGTCCTACACAACAAATTAAATTCTTCAGTTTCTAAACAGCACTTAAAATTACTTTGTTAAAGAGCACTGACAAAAATCTAAAAATATAACTATGTAGTTATATTAGTTATAAACACCATTTTCATAAATTCTGTATTTCCTATTTAACCTCCTCTTAGCTTTTTAAAGTTTTTTTTGGTTGTTTGGTTTTGGGGATTTTTTTTTTGTTGCATGGGTTGTAAACCTTATAGTTTCTGCAACAGCAATGGAATTTCAACTTAATACATCCCTCACTTTATTCTATCTTCAGTTTTTGTGCGACATTTGTTATATTTCCTAGAAGAAAAAAAAAAAATAAAGCTGAGTAGATTAAAAGAACAACAACCACCCACTTATACCATACCTCTGAGCCTTCTGCATTAAAATGATCCAAGGCTTGTTTCCTCAGTTCCCCTTTTATTGATCCATCAAGTCTCTAAAGAGATTGAATGATACAGTTAAAAAGGAACTCCTACTATAGTCTATCCAGAGCAACTTGAACTCTCAATTGCCAAACCAATTGGGGGGGAATAAGAATAATGTAACACTTCCAATTAATCAGTTTAATTTCAAAATACTATTAGGCATATAGTAATTGCCAGTCTTTTACTGTACAGAAAAATTAAACTTTCATAAATCTTTCTAGAAAAAGGACACTTTTTAAAAGATAAAATGGTAAAAATCAAGGCTTCTTGACTACTACCAGCAAAATTCTTACCTGAAAGGGAAACTGACGATACTTCAAATACTCTGCTAGGATGTCTAGCATCCTCACCATCTGAGAGAAAATCAGTACTCTGTTGCCACGTTCTCGCAGACGAATCAGTAGCTTGTCAAGAAGGATTAGTTTTCCACTGCTACGTATTAAATGCTACAAGGCAAGAAAGCATGCATCGCAAAGTAAGTTCACCTCAACACTAACATACACTGCAGATGGTTAGACATTCATTAACTGACCATGAAACTTGTATAAGCATTTAGCCAGTCCTGATCTTGTAAAAACTTTTTATAAAAGCTTTAAGTGCTCTAACTGAAATCAACAGGGGTACCGACTAGCATGTTTTTCAAATAAATGCATTTCTCGGCTCTGGCTCATAAAACAGCATCTTAACATTTCATTAAAACATTAAGCAAATATACTGTGCTATGAGTTAGAGCAGTTACAGTGTAGACTCAAATTCTCTTCCATCAAATAAACAACAATGAGACTACCTGACTACCTTAGCACTACTTGCTCCTCACTTTCTGTCTTTTGAACAGACCTAAGCATTGCTACTTGATCCTCTAAGTATTTTTCAACAATGCCTAATCAGTCAAGTTTTTCTGACAAGATAAAAGTGAGAGGAATCCTGTTAATAGAAGTCACCATGCTTTAGCTAGGTTACGATGTTCAACCTTCTCAGCTGCGGTCAAAACAATTAGAACAGAAACTCAGGTGGCATGCTGAATTTAATGTTGAAATCATTAGGCCTCTAGCTGAAGAGGCTCAGGATAAAATTTTGGGGAATAAAAAATTGGGAGTTAGGTACTTTTATTCTTTATGCCAGAAATGAGAAGGATGTATCATTCATAATTAGAGCTAACAAAGCTTAATCAGATGAGCCAAGGAAATCATTGTTGCAAGTATGCAATTACTAGCAATCATGGCTGAACAGTTCTGATGAGATTAATTATAAATTTAAGTAGTTAGAGTATGCCAAGTTGCAAACATCCTTTAGCTTTGATAAGCATTTTATAATATAAAATAGCTTGTGCAGTGACAACTTGTGATTTCAATCAAGTAGTTTTGGGAAAGTTTCTACATTATAAACTTCAAAGTTTACAGAAAAAAACCCTTGATCTTTCAAAACATTTATGGTGTTATAAAATGCATCAATTATAATAGTTCTTTTATTTGTTGCTGTGGTTCTCAACAGTTTTAGTACAAAGATTAGTTAACCTTTACAAAAAATCCAAACTATAAACCCACAACACAATCAAAGACCATCTTTGGTAGTGATGCTATAATTGCTTTCATTTAAAACAACAAAACAACTAGACTAAGCTTAAAGAGATTCAGCAGATTACTTTCTGCTATCACATGGATTGTTGGTGTATCACTGCCAGTCGCATACATTTGCATTTATATTCAATTTATCTGTTTATTTAACCGCTTTATTTTATTCTGGGTTTAAAATAGGTCTATGGTTTATTTAGTCTGAAAATGCAGACTATTTCAAACTATTTCCTTTTTATTTTGATCATAATTCAAGCCAAGGATATTCTATTTAGTATTGATCTCTCGATTATTCAGTTCCAGTTAAGAAACAAACAGAAAGGTAATCAATTCACTTACCTGTAAAACCCAGGATGCACATTTGATAGAGAACTCAGTCTTTCTTAACATAATTTAATAAGAACAAATAAATTGACAGAACACTATAAAATTATTGCATGCACATTAGAGATATAAAATCACTTAACATTTTTTTTAAAAAGGTATTACCTGTAAGGCTTCCTGTTTATTATAGAATTCATTATCATCTGGTGGTTTAATGAGGTAGCAATGGTTACAGCACTTCTTGAGTTCCATCATAATGTTCAAAAAGCCTGAGGTACTGCCTTTTGAACCTTTGCTAAGGGCTTTATAATTCCTGGTTAAAATCCACCTATGATACAGAATGCGCACAATGGAAGTAATTTCTAACCATTTGTGGAAATATGAAGGATATAAGCTCTCAAAATATCAGTTAAAACTGGATTATGAAAACTATTACACTTCAGTAATTTTTATATAGAGATGTCATTAAAATGGCAGGAATTAGAAAGTGTCATTACTTACTTGTAATATTGCTTCTGCAATGCACTCATTTCCATCCTCAAAATTTGTTCAACCTTAGCAGGTAAAGACTTTTCTACATCTTTTTTAACTCTTCTGAGTAAAAATGGTTCAAGTTCTTTGTGAAGACTTGCATAACCGAACTCTCTCCCTTTGCCATGCTCCTCTTCAAAATCTTCCCAGGAAGAAAACCTTCAACACAGAAAGAATAAAGGTAAAATAATGACATACTATGAACACAGACACACAAAGACCATAAATATACCATGTGCACAAACACAAATGGACTTCTTCACTACTCCCCTCTGTTTTATTTAATAAGTTTCTGAATTTGCATCTCACAAGAAACTCCAAATATTTTGTCTGCAAATAGGAGAATGGAAATTAACAAACTTTTGCAGAATGAAAATTCAAAACAAACTCCTGAATTTTAATTTCTTCAGTGAAAACACAACATTTTACTTTTCTGCATGGAAACACAGGTAAAAGGATATAGAAATTCAATTATATTTCTCAAGAGCAGCATGAAAAAGTAGTTGTATAGCTGGAGGAAGTGAAAGAGAATAGACCATATACCTTTTGCAGCTTGTATGGACTAGCTGAAATGTGATTATCCTCTGGTATGTGCTAACAGACTAAGAGAATGCACTTTGTGATCAAATGAATAGGTGCCAGACAACAAAATTAGTGGCTTTGTTTGTAAGGTTCTGAAGAAGTCAATGCAATGCATAGCACCAAAATTAATTGGAGCTATAATGCTTTGTATTTACAAAATATTTAAAAGGAAGATGTGCTCTTATTTATTCCAAATATAAACAGAGGTCAGTATAGAATAATGTCAACCTATTCTATGCAAATCGTAAGGGCAAATTGGCTGCCTGAACCATAGAATCATGGAATGTCCTGAGTTGGAAGAGACCCACAAAGATCATCAAAGTCCAACTCCTGGCCCTGCACAGGGCTACCCCAAGAATCACACCATGTGCCCGAATGAATTACTGGATATTGGGCATTGTGGTTTTCATTCATGGTACTAACACAGAAAAGATTACATCCTCAGCCCCATTCTATTTCCCTACAGCAAATCCATACGATTTTCCTTTTAAATTAAGATGAAGCATGTTTTCAAGGTTCTGAGCCATACATCAATCCATCCTTTTTCTGAACTGCCAAAACAGAAAAAGTGTCAGCTGCTACCAAAACAATTTATCCAGATCAACATGAAAAATATGTGCATCTATTTTATAAAAACTATTACAACTATTTCACAATGCAATTCTTTATTGATTCTCCAATCACTACAACACTTGACCATAAGAAACTTGACCACAAAAAAAACCCCAAAACAAACCAAAACAAACCAACAAAAAAATCCCCCCAACACCAACAAAACCTCCCCATCACATTCCTTACTTTTCTGGCATGATGAAGTGCAGCAAAGACCAAAGCTCTTTGAGAGAGTTTTGCAGAGGGGTTCCAGTAATAAGAAGACGATGATTAGACTTAAAGTCTATTAAAGTCTTGTACAGAAGGGAATCATCATTTTTTAACCGATGAGCTTCATCAACTCCTATAAATACCCAATTCAGACCACCAAGGAATGACTTCAAGACATTGGGGGGAGGGGAAGACATTATATAAGTTAATATATTATGCAATATCTGACATTTTACATGAGGTTATATATATACCATCACTCCTTTTATTTTAATAAAAAAGGACACCTATATGTTTTTAGTATTAATTAGGGGTTTTATGTTTGCTAGATTCAACAAAAGGCTATGCAGGCATCCCAAGATTAAAAAGAAAGTATAAACCAAATTTATACTTAAGGTGAGGAAGAAGACAAAAAGCTGATCTATACATTTTCAATTGACAAAAAAACCCCAACAAAAATCCACTATTGACTCTCTTCTTTTCAGCACATACAAACAAATGAAATAGAAAGTCAGCAAGCAGAACTTTTTTATTATAATTATCATATGCTGTTAGGATTAACAATAACTTTATATGCTACCATCATGAAGAGAGTAGTAATATAAATACATGTAATACCACACACACAAATACAAAGAAAAAACGTGAGATTTCAGAGTTGTGAATCACAGGTTTTTGGAGCTATGGACTGGTTTGTCTTTTCAGTTCCTGGATGACTAACAGGAAAGTAGAGATTTTGAGATGCAAAGAAATTACTACAGCAATGCTGTTGCCAGATGAAGAATTGTTTGCAGCTGGTGGGTTAATACAATGCTTATTCTTCAAAAAACATTGGCCTATGGAACCACACAATGCTTATTCTGTAGGAAGAAGAGCTGGAAAGCAACCAGCCCAGTTATGCCAACTTTTACTAGTTCACCAGGTGGTCAGGTATGACAGAGAGCCCCAGAACAGAACACATGCATAAAGGGGACATTAATGACTTCAGGGAAATGATTATCATATGTATGCTTCTTCTGGGAAAACCTACGAATATGTATGTAAAATATAGCATATAAACAGGAAGTTTCCTGTACTTAGCATGCATTTCAGAGGAGATATCCCCTCATGCATTCAGCCAAATAATGTCTGCTTCTTCATGTTACATTGGTGTTATGGAGTTTTATTTTTACAGATTTTTGGTAACAATATGAAGCACAAGCAAACTGAAGAAAAATAAGTTTTACCCACTTGATATGTGGATTAAGGGAGGGGGCAAAAAGTCTAACCACACATACATAAAATATAAAAGTGCTTAAAGAAAACAACCTTCATACTTCCAAGAGTAAAGCTGTCATACTCCCCCATCCATTTAACAGCCCAGAACCCAAATATGTGCCAACTCTAAAGGAATTTTACATTGTACAAATTGTTTGTATCTCCCTGAAGAAGTAAGTGTCATTACCTTATCCTTCAGCAAAATTTCATAAGTTGTTAGAAGTATATTAAATTTTAATCGCTTGGTCTGTGGATGCATCCATTCATGAGTTCTTATCTACAAGAAGAATCAAGCAAACTATAAGCTAGAGATAAATGGTCTTATTGATCAGGATGACTTCAGGTACTATAGCAATATAGATGTTAAGTGACATACAAGAATCTGATCATGAACAAGGAACATAACGTAAAGCTTTTTTCCTTAAAGTTATTAAACAGTGGTGGTGGGGTGTTTGTTAGCTTTTGTTTGGTTGGGGTTTTTTGTTTGGGTTTTTTTGTTTGTTTTTAAACTTTAATGGATAAGGTTCCTTATATTCTTCCTTTCAGGAAACAAATTAAGATTATATCTGTTTGGCTTAAATATTTATTTTATGCACCTAAATAATCGCATGACAAAAGACAATTTATTTTCAAATGCAAGGTTGCATTTTTAATCCTTTTTATTATTAAGCAAGAATGAAATTTTTTCACATTCATTCATATCAGATCAAAATTTATGCTTTTAATTTGCATTTTAACCACATGCAATGTTTCAAATAATTATTTGATCATTCCGAATCAAAATATTGGAGATTAGCATAAGACAGGAACATGAAGAGAGTCTTATTTACCACTAATATTTCCAATGATACAAAGAAATACTCACCATATTTCTGCTAGTTATATCTCCTAAGTAAACCACAGCATTCATCTGAGGAGCCCAAGTTTGAATCTCTCTTTGCCAAGATGTCAAGGTAGAAAGTGGCACGACTAGCAAGAAAGGCCCATACAGTTGATGTTCGTGAAACAGGTAGTTCAGAAAAGAAATTGTTTGTATTGTTTTACCCAGACCCATTTCATCTGCAAGAATACAACTATTCCCTCTAAAAAAACAAACAAACAAACAAAATTTATAAATGCTTTCAAGTTAAAACCAGCAAGACTAATTTAAGACTACTTACTTGCACCATGAGTGGGCAAGCCAGTTCAGTCCATTTAACTGATAATCTCTTAACTCTAAACCTTCGTGTCCTCCAATGTAAGATGGTTGCTTCTTTAGTGCAACAAACCTCGGCCTCTGTTTTAGAATCTGTCAAAAGCAAATTGAGCATCAGTCCTACTACTAAGTGAAGTTACTAAAATATCTTCTTATAGAAACAAAGTAGCAGTAGGATTCTGTTTGGTCACCAAATCTAGTCTTTATTCATGACAAACATCTAGGCCATATAACAATAACCACCCATTTGCAAGCTAAAATTAGTTTGCTGATCTAAATTCCACAACAGAAATTACAAGAACGCGTGCACAAAGGTTACTTTTAAAACAAATTAAAGTAATAATTCCATCTTTGAATGGCAATAAAATAAGTAGGAGCAAATATAGAATCATAGAATGGGTTGGGTTGGAAGGGAGCTTAAAGAACATCTAGTTCCAACCCCCTGCCATGGGCAGGGACACCAAAGTCTATTCTTAATAGTAATACTTCCTACATATATAAATATAGCTATCACTATTACTGTTCTGGACAGCATTCAAAAATATTTTATAATATGCATTTTTGAATGCATAAAATAGATCAGCTTTTAAAAAAATTATTGCAACTGTATAAATCCATTGAAATTACACACTCACCTTGCAGTCCTTAAATGGAGTAGTCTTGGATTGGTTTCTGCTAAAATACTCATCAATACACGTCTGAAATTTTTTGGCAATGAGAGCACCGTCTTCCCAGCTACATTCTGAGTAAGGCAGACCTTGCCATTTGCAATAGTAATCTGGATAACCAGCTGCTGATTTCTGATTTGAATGAGCTGCAGAAATGTATCAGAGATACCAGATCAGTATTTTCTTTCTGTATTTTAAGAAAGCACTCATTTTAGGTGATAAGACAACACAAACTAGTTTCACAGCAAAGACAGTATGTTAACTTTTCTCTTCATCAAAGATTTGGTTTTGCCTTAAGCTGCTAGGGATATTAATAACCTAAATTTCTTAACTATAAATTCAACATGCAAGTAATAAACTTGTTATATTCTCAAGACTGTTTTCTATCTGGAAGTTTGTCACGTACCAATTATCCTCTCCACTATTTGATACTGTTTATGTAGATCATCTGTAAGTTCCTGCTGGCAGTTATAATATTCCACATCTTCTGGAGAAGCATTTTTCAGCCTGAAACGGGAATTCATTTGCAGCACTTACTACATTGTGCAGTTCTAAAATGAAGAAAATCTGGCAATTTTAAAGCTCTGAATGTAAGCACCATATGAACGCTGCTTAGAGAGCTTCTTTGGAGAAGCTACAACTGCAATTCCTGCTATAAAAGTGTTGCATCTGGCCTAGGTACGTTATCACTGATGACTGAGGAAGCTTATAAAGAGAAATTACTATCAGCTACATCTTATACTAGTCATGCAGATAATTTACAATATCTGTTCTCGATACAGTTAGTGTACTTCACACGGCATTTTCACAGAAGAGCACAGATGGCTCACTATAAGAATCTATCTTATGAGTCACTAAAAATTCCACCACTGTTCATAGATTATATTAAACATACTAATAAACTGGAATACCATAACATAGCACTAAAATGTAAGAAATTTTTTCATTTCTTGGTTCTGAGGCTTTGACAGAAGTTTGAGCCAAGAAAACTAAATGCTGTAATGTTTTGAGTGCTTTAGTAATTTCTGATTTTCTTAATCTCTGCAGCAATTCCCAAAGAACTCTGATCAAAATACAATCAATGACAAAATTAGTAAAAGTGAAGATTTAAAACAAAACCAGAAAACCCACCCCTCATCTTGTTAAAACTTCATTTATAACACACATATTAAAATCTAGGTGCAGAAGCTGCTTCCTTAAAGCCCTGATTTTACAAGATGTGTGAGTATTGTCACTTGCTCAAGTAAAGTTGGTGTGCTCAGAATCTTACAGGATCATAAGGTTTTAGGAAAGCTTCAACTTCAGAGCTTTTGTCTTCCTGTTGTACAGGCACTTAAAAACATCTATATTGTTACAAAAATATGCAACATGGGAATCATAAAAATACTCACCAGCGTTTTGTTTCCTGATCCTTTTTCTTGTAATTGTCCAGTTTCTTCATTCCTTTAACATTTTGTTGCTTCAGTGTTTCCTCAGTTTCCCAAGTGTTATGGATGTGTGACCAACCTTTCCATTTAATAAGATACTGTATTTCTCCTGGCTCCTTTGACTTTTCAAACCCAGTATTTGGGTCACCATCTGCCTCAACTGCATAGATGGTGGTTGCAGCACCAGTGGCTAATAAAGAAACCACACCATAAGGCTCGATGCACTGCCATAAATTAACCAGTAAAAAAACACACTGCAGAAAGCAATTTGTGATGCTCTTATATGAAGATGCAACTTGATTAATTATATCTACAATGCTTATGTCAGTCTTCTTATTTGAAGAATTATGATATAGCTATATTAACACATGCACAAGTATACCAACAAGATTCAAGAAAAGCAACCAAAAAACACTGCATCTAACCTATAGTAGCTTTTCTCGTGAGAATTTTCTTAGCATTCCTAGTCTTTCTAAGGATCCTGAGAGAATGCTCCACTAACAATGCTTGCTGTCATCTTTGCTATGTCCTTCTCATCTCTGAGAATATAACAGATATTAGGAATTGTGCTTAATCAGCCTTGAGACTTCAATAGCCTACTATTCAATTATTACTATGGATGCCATAAAAAAAATTTACAGAATCAAAGAATGGTTGAGGTTGGATGGGACTTCTTCTGGAGGTCATTGGTCCAACCTCTATGCTCAAACAAGTCACCTAGAACTAGTTGCCCAAGACCATGTCCAGATAGCTTCTGAATATCTTCAAGGAGGGAAACACCACCACCTCTCTGGACAACTCCAACATGCAAACTGGTAACAACAGATGAGTAGAAGGATGAGGTACTCAACAACTTTTTTCCTCAGTCAAGGCAGGAACTGAGGAGGCAAAGTCTCCTACTGTAAGTGAGGATCAGGTTCGAGACCACCTGAGGATTCTAAACATAAATAAATCTTTGGGACCTGATGAGATGTACCCCAGAGTCCTGAGGGAATTGGCTGATATAGTTGCCAAGCCACTCTCCATGATATTCAAAAAATCATGGCAGTCAGGTGAAGTCCCAGGTAACTGGAAAAAGGGAAACATTGCACCCCTTTAAAAAGGGTAGAAAGGAGGACCCTGGAAACTACCGACCTGTCAGCCTCACCTCTGTGCCTGGGAAGATCATAGAACAGATCCTCCTAGAAGCTGTGCTAAGGCACATGGAGGACAGGGACATGATTTGGGACAACCAGCATGGCTTCACAAAGGGCAAGTCCTGCCTGACCAATGTAGTGGCCTTCTATGATGGAGTGACTTCATCAGGGGACAAGGGAAGGGCTACAGATGTCATTTGTCTGGACTTCTGTACAGCCTTTGACACGGTCCCCCGCAACATCCTTCTCTCTAAATTGGTGGACTATTTCATGGATAAGGAATTGGCTCCATGTCTGGATGGAGATCAGTGATGAGTGGTGTCCCTCGGGTCCATATTGGGACCAATGTTATTTAATATCTTCATCAATGACATAGATGAAGTGATTGAGTGCACCCTCAGCAAGTTTGCAGCCAACACCAAGCTGAGTGGTGCTGTTGACACACCTGAAGGATGGGATGCCATCCAGAGGGACACCATCCAGAGGGACGCCATCCAGAGGGACGCCATCCAGAGGGACGCCATCCAGAGGGACCTGGACAAGCTCAAGAAGTGGGCCCACGGGAACCTCACAAGGTTCAACAAGGCCAAGTGCAAGGTCTGGCACCTGGGTTGAGGCAATTCCTGGTATCAATACAGGCTGGGGGATGAAGGGACTGAGAGCAGCCCTGTGGAGAAGGACTTGGGAGTACTGGTAGATAAAAGGCTGGACATCAGCCAGCAATGTGCTATCAGAACCCAAAAAGCCAACCGTATCCTGGGCTGCATCAAAAGAAGCGTGGCCAACAGGTCGAGGAAGGTGATTCTGCCCCTCTACTCCCCGCTTGTGATACCCCACCTGGAGTATTGCATCCAGTTCTGGAGTCCTTGGAACAAGAAATACACGGACCTGTTGGAGCATGTCCAGAAGAGGGTCATGAAAATGATCAGAGGGCTGGAGCACCTCTCCTATGACAACAGGCTGAGAGAATTGGGGTTGTTCAGCATGGATAAGACTCCACCTTATTGTGGTCTTTGAGTACTTAAAGGGGACTTATAAAAAAGAAGATGGGGACAAACTTTTTAGTAGGGCATTCTGCTTTTGTCTGGGATAGAATTAATTTTCTTTATAGTAGCCAGTATGGGGCTATGTTTTGAATTTGTCATAGAAACAGTGTTGATATATCAGGGATGTTTTAGTTATTGCTGAGCAGGGCTTACACAGAGTCAAGGCCTTTGCTGATTCTCACACCACCTCACCAGGGAGTAGGCTGTGGGTGCACAAGAAGTTGGGAGAGGTGGTTTGTCTTCCCAAGTAACCATTATGCATGATGGGCCCCTGCTTTCCTGGCTATGGCTGAACACCTGCCTGCCAATGGAAAGTAGTGAATGAATTGCTTGTTTTGCTTTGCTTATGTGTTGGAGACCCAGTTCAGTCGAAGAGAGAACAGAGAAGTTCTCCCAGGCATAGGCCTGGGAATTATAGAGGAGAACTAAAACAATTATCTCTCTCTGTTCAAGGTTGTTTAGTTATGCTCTAACTGAATGTACTATTCATAGCTTCACCAATAGAGTGAAATGTTTTTACTTTGAGACCAATCAGGCTTGACCTCAGCGATCCTCATTATAAAAGGACGCTACTGTTACAATAAACGTCTCTCTTTTCTCGCCTTCTGTGACTGTGGTCATTTCGTCTCATCCCTGACTCAGCAGCGACATATGTGTGCAGTTTTTGCTTTCCCTATTAAACTGCCTTTATCTCAACCCATGAATTTTCTCACCTTTTTATTTTTTCTGATAGTCTCCCCCATCCCACAGGGGAAAGTGAGTGAGCAGCTGTGTGGGGCTTAGTTGCATAGGGCCTGTTGCCATAGGACAAGGAGTAATGGTTTTAAACTAAAAGAAGGGAGATTTAGACTAGATATAAGGAAGAAATTTTTTATGACAAGGGTAGTGAAACACTGGCACGGGTTGCCCAAAGAGGTGGTGGATGCCTCATCCCTGGAAACATTCAAGGTCAGGTTGAACAGGGCTCTGAGCAACCTGATCTAGTTGAAGATGTCCCTTTTCATTGCAGGGGGATTGGAGTAGATGAACTTTGAAGATCTTTTCCAACCCAAACTGTTCTATGATTCTATGACATTTGCTTTCCTCCAGTCCTTGGGCACTTCTTCCAGTTGCCATGATCAAAAATTATTGAGAGTGGCCTTGCAGTGACATCTGCCAGCTCCCTCAGTACTTGTGGGTACATTCCATCAGGGCTCATTGACTTATGTATGTCCAGTTTGCCTAAGTATTCCCTGGCCTGATCATCTTCCACCAAGGGTACATATTCCTTGCTCCAGATTTCCCTCCCCAATATTGGGGACCAGGGATTCCTGAAGACTGGTCTTGATAGTAAAGACTGAGATGAATAAAGCATTCAGTACTTCAGCCTTTTCCATGTCCTGTGTTATCCTGTCATTCAGTAGTATGCCCATATTTTCCTTAGTCTTCCTTTTGTCACCTATAGAGAGGCCTTTGTTGCTGTCCTTGACAATCCTTGCCAGATTCAATTCCAAGTGGACTTTGGCTTTCCTAACTGTGTCTCTGCATGCTTCGATAGTGCCTCTGGATTCCACCTTCCCTATACCTCCTGTTTGGTTTTGAGTTTTGCCAAGAGCTCCTTGTTTATCTGTGCAGGCCTACTGGCAATTTTGCCTGACTTCCTGCTCTTTGGGATGGGCTGCTCTTGAACTATTTCTCCCTAAATTCGTTTTACTACTTTCCCCCCATCTTCAGAATCTTATGTGGGGTAATTTTTAATTAAATACAGTCAGTATTACAGCTGAAGCATGCTAGCAGAAAAAAACAGGCTCATTTCTGTGAGGAGAGCCAAATAAGGAAGTGGACCTAACCAGATGCAGGGGACAGATACAGAAACAGACCATTGCAATAGTAAAAGGCATGTAAAATATAAGAAGCCTAGTTCAAAAGGCTTTTAACACAGCGGTGACACTGTGCATTAAAATAAGGGGCTAGAGTAAGAATACACTGGAAAAAAAGAAGCAACACACAAGCAGGACACTGCATCTCATCAGCTGCTGGAAATATGAAACCCCTACCACATCATCCATAAAATTAGTTCTAGAAATGCACATGCAAGCGTACCACTGAAATTTTATATTCCACCATCCATTGCAATGTATTGGGACTATTTTAAAATAAATAACTGAAATCACAATCTCAGTGGTTCAGCCTTCCTAACATCATCCTGCATCATTCAGGCTACTGGTTAGCTCTCGTATTCATTCCATTTTCTCTTCACCCTCCTGTATAGAGTTTATACCTATCAAATATCAATAAACTGTACAACTAGTGATGTAACAGTATGCTATGCATTTAAGCGATATTCCACTTCATTTTTTCTCTTTCACAGAATCACAGAATATGCTGAGTTGGAAGGGATCCACAAGGATCATCAAGTCCAACTCCTGGCCCATCCCCAAGATTCACACCATGTGCCTGAGAGTATTGTCCAAACACTTCTTGAGCTCTGTCAGGCTAGGTTCTGTGACCACTTCTCTAGTTACTTAAGTTCTTATATGTTTTATTTTATAAGGCTTACAAAAGAAACATCCTTATGAGTGTGAAAACCAAAATAAGATTACTTTCTGGTACTTTAAAATTTCTTTACAAACATCACAGGTTACCTACAGCTGAGAATAATTGCTGTTGACATTGCACCACAATGAAGTGCAGCATGTTAAGAACACTGATAACAAAATTACCTCCTTTTCGGCCAATTCGACTATCCATAAACTTCTCTATAGTTTCAAATTCATCTTCTTCAGGCTGTGGGACATCTTCTCCACAAACTTCCAACAAGTCATCAGAATCTGTCTTGGTTTCTTCAGCTTCTTTGTAACTAACATTGACTGTTGCCTGGCGACGAGATCCTCTCTTGTCATAGTCATCATCATCCGACGAATCAAGCTGCCTCTTTTTCTGTCCTGCAATCTTTTTGCCACTTTTTGGCTCAATTCTTGAAGGCAATAAGATACAACACAACAGTGGAGTTTCAACATGGACAACTATAAGTCTTCTGTATTTGTTTCTGATTACATGTTTTTCATGACTGCTCAGTTACACCAATTTCAGTTGGAGCAGACAGGAAAGAGGTATTCAACACAAACCACTGGTATGATAACATCTTTTGTTGATTATAAAAAGTCTTCAAGTTCTGTAATAAATACTAATGTTTTCATGTACCTGTATAGTAGTATAGTACTTGATTACAAAGTAGAAATAGTACCAGAGTAGCTAAAATGCAAGACCGTCTTACCTGCTTGGAGGTTTCCGGCTTTTGACTTTGTTTTCTGGCTCATAGTCAGATTCACTATCTTCACAACTGCTTTTCTCTCTATCTTCCTCTGATTCAGAATCAGAACTAGTTCCTGATACTGACTCTGACCCAGACATTTGCCAGTCTTCACTGTACATATTGAGAAACAAAATAGTAACTTGCATTAGTTTTCTGGGAGAGTTTGTTTTGTTTTTAAATCAAACATTATCATGGATGGATAACAGGTAAAAATGCCAAGTGGCTTCAAAGGGAATTGAATTCTGTTATCAAGAGACAAATGTAAAGAACAAATCAAACAAAAAACATGAATTTCTGTATAAAATACAGCTTTAATAATTGAGTTATTTTGACATGAATAAACCTGACATCCTTAATAACTTCAGTTGGAAAGATACATATTCACTGGAACTTACCTATGCTCATCATAAAAACCATAACATTATATTTTGCAGAATACAAAATTCTCTAATAGCTATATCCCCTGTGCCTCATGTGAATAATGAGCAACCTCAGCACAGGAACAAAAAATAATACAGAATCAGACTGAGAAACACACAGAAAGACTTCAACCATGGCAATCAGAGGCACTGGCTCCCAAAAGCCCCAACTGAGCTTCCAATTCAGTGCTTAACACTCATGCAAGATATTATGAGTAAGCCACTTGTGACTCCCAGTGGCCATATCTCTGTTCTCCTGCCTAGCTGAGATATTCTACTTTGCAAGAGGAAAGATGTACCCACTGATCAACAGTATCTTACCTCAGACTCTGTTTGTACGGAGAAATTTAATCTTAATTGCTTGGGTGGGGGTGGAAGAAAAGTCTGGCATGCATTTTTGAAAGGTTGCTAAATCTTTATACTACTGTCTATTACCAGTCTTAGGGGGGTCTTTGACCAAGATGATCAAATAGTACTAATGTCCTTCAAAAGTGAAATATTACTCAAAGACCTTTTCTTTCCATTTCAGATGAGGAAACCTAAGAATCAGGGCTTTGATGCTTCTTTCAATTAAATATGCAGTGGTCCTCAAATTACATTTTCATTGTGGTCATGTGTGCGTCTTGGAAATACTACAGAATCATCTGTCTCCTTAAAAGATTTTTTTCTGTAAGCTGTAAATTAAAAAAACACCCAAAAAACAACCTCTCCCTCCAATAAAAACAGAAAAAACCCCCACCCCAAACCAACCAACTCCTCCACCTCTATGCAAATACACAACTTGTATTTATTTGGAGATATAGACAACATATAGAACACCACATTCTGTACGGCTTGGATCCTGTACTAAGTTTATATATAGAAATCAGCTCTGCATGTCAGATAACAGCTGCAAACATACTTGTTCAAAATAGGCATAAATCAAAATTGAAGCACTGGATATATGGGGTTATTTGATTACTAGTTTCTAAACTATCTTTCCTGCAACAGATTATGTTATTAGGTTTAATCACATTTTTAAGTAACAAAAGACAGAATGACAATTCACTCAAGAAGTACTATTTTGCATAACAGGCTTTTTTCCCCCCCCTCGCCTTTCTTGAAGATATTATATTGACAAGCCTGAATACTGAGATGATTCATTTAACTGGAGAAGAGGAATGAGAAAACAATCCAATTTCTATAAACTGTTCATTAAAAAAATAGAAAACAACACAACAACAACCAAACAAAACTCACAAAATTACAAACAAAACAAAAACACCCCTCCCACACACAAGAGGTCACTACCAATGAGAAGGTAAAATCTTTTTCACAAACTATTTCATTTACAGCTTAAAACCAGCTCAATTTCAACTTAGATTTATTGACTAGCCAAGATGGTTTATTACTGTCAAACCTGTAATAACTGGGGGGGAAGGTTGCCTCTAAAGTGTTAAAAAATTTGGCATTAACTATGGGATTCCAATTCAAATTTTATCTGAGACAACCTAATTAAGTAATTTCCTATTTCTTCAATAATTTTCAGAGAGGACCTTCAGCTCAAAAACATGCCACAAATAAGACTATTTTAAAAATAAAAAGTGGTGATGAATGTTTTCCAGTAACACTGTAGGTAATACAGTCTCTTTTGCTCAGAAATGAATAGTGATATCAAAGAATTATAGAATAATTTATGTTGGAAAAGACCGTTAAGATCTATATATATATTGCTTTCAGAGTATTTATTTTAAAATATTTCAAAATGCTAATCAAAATTGAGAAGCACAAGACTGTATTTCAAGTGCAGAGAAATTAAGACTGGCTAATTATAAGCATTATGTTGCCATAACAATAAATTATATTATTTATGAAAAACATCTTACTCTCTATGTTTTTTCTTCTTGGCTTCACTGGAAGAGGCATCTGCAGAATCTTCACTGTTCGATGAATCCTGCAGATGAAGAAAAGAATATACATGATTCATTGCCACAAAAAGAATGAAGCATTTTTAGTATTAAAAAGATAATGCAGC
The DNA here is from genome assembly GCA_013398275.1 of Promerops cafer. Lineage (NCBI taxonomy): Eukaryota > Metazoa > Chordata > Aves > Passeriformes > Nectariniidae > Promerops > Promerops cafer. The sequence continues at coordinate 42,897 of VZSE01013517.1, forward strand.
TCCCACTTTCAAACTGAAATCCTATTCTTCATGTCTTATCCTCTTCACTCCCCTCAGGGTACCAACTGATATTGAATAAGATCAGGATTGCTATTGATTTCATATTTCTCCATCTAAAACATACCATGTCAGCAGAACTCTAGAAACCACTACAAAAAACTGTTTTAAAATATAATCACTGTGCCTATATACAGTCAGTTTAGACTGCTGCAAGTTAATAAATCAAGATGAAGGTTCTATCAAAAGCCTAATAAAACCTCTTGCCCTTTGAGAGCTGTCTCACCTTTCATATACTCTCACATTTAAATATCACTAAGAAAATTGTTAGAATAGCATGTATGTTTCTTCTCTCTCCACTCCTAAACAAAAAATAATAAATCTATGAACCCTCTTAAAATTATTTTCCTAAAACCAATCTCATGGAGATTAAATCTAATATTTTCACTATATATAATTAACTCCTGTGTTCAGTTTTAATGATGAGCAGCTAGTTCTGACTAAAAAAGAGACACACAGAATAATGATGACTTGCAATTACAATGCTTTTTCTTTAATAATGAAGGAAATATGAAAGTCTGCTTTCAAATAAATTCTAATTCACAGTCATTAGTGCCCTTAAAAGATATTCATACTGCACAAAGTCAACTTTTGTTGAGCCTACGGTTTAGGTTTTAAAAATCTCTAAAATTGAAGTATGGTTCTTAAAAGACAAGAATACTTTTATAACTGTTACAAAAGTTGCAAAAATCTAGCTTTCTACTCCATGGTGTTTTTGAAAACTTCAGCAGCTACCTTTATATAGAAACAATAGTGGAAAATTTTTTAGTATTTTTAACTGTCTTTATGGAACTCAGAAGGAAGAAATACAATGAAATTTAATATAACATGACTTAAAAAATTTGTCCATACAGAATATCTAGCTAAAGATATCAATCTAAACTGCTACCATTTTGACACAACTCACCTGAAAACACACAACTAAGTATTCCCCCCATGTTTCCTCATAAACATGTCAGTTATTTGGACAGTACTTTTATAGACTAAAACCAGACTTGTTAAACACAGAAAGAACAGAACTTGGCTCTAAATAATTTTATTCTAACATAGGGGGTAATGAGAAATGCATTTTTACATTTTATTTACTAACTTATATGTTATTCACCTCTTCTGAACCACTGTCTGATGAGGCTGCCTTCTGCTGTTGTTGCTTCTTGAGCACTGCTGATCTCTGCACAGCAAGTATACTTGGACTGGACTTCCAAAACTGAATTGGAATTCAGATACAAGAGTCATTTAAACCTACTGAAACTTTAAAGTTTACCACATACTTACTTTTCTTAAGTTGAGCATCATCACTACTAAGATGAATCTCAATTTTATTATTAATAAAAAACTCACTACAAAATACTGCATGCATTAATAATACTGGATAGCATTTTAAAGTAGTGAGACTTCTGTAGAAAATAATGTTATACAAGAATTGTTGGCACAATTTGTACACTAAGTATAACAATAGTTGTGCAGGCCTCTATTATTAAGATAACTCCTTTTTTTTCTTTTTAAGTAAAGTTTTAAACTGATCTAGATAACTCCTTCCAGGCCACTTTGCTGATCTATTTTTGCTTCATATGGCAATACTGAAGTACACACAATCATAGAATATCTCGAGTTGGAAGGGACCCATAAGGATTGAGTCCAACTCCCTGCTCCTCGCAGGACTACCTAAAACTAAATCATATGAATAAGAGTGTCATCCAGATACTCCTTGAACTCTGACAGGTTTGGTGCCATGACCACTTCCCTGGAGAGCCTGTTCCCATGACCAATCACCCTCTCAGTGAAGAACTTTTTCCTAATGTCCAATCTGAACTTCCCCTGATGCAGCTTCATTCTATTTTCTTGATCTGGTCACAAGAGAGAGGACATCAGCACCTCCCCCTCCACTACCCCTTGTGAGGAAGTTGTAGACTGCCATGAGGTCACCCCTCAACCTTCACTTCTCCAAGCTGAACAAGCCAAGTGACCGCAGCCACTCCTTGTAAGTCTTGCCCTCGAGACCTTTCACCATCTTGTTCATCATCCTTTGGGCACTCGGTTAGAGCATGGTGCTAATAACCCCAAGGTTCAATCCCTGTACAGGCCATTCTCTTAAGAGTTGGACTCAATGATCCTTGTGGGTCCCTTACAACTCGGAATATTTTGTGATTCTAATAGTTTGATGTCCTTCATATATTGAGGTGCCCAAAACTGCACACAGTACTCGAGGTGGGGCCACGCCAGTGCAGTGCATAGCAGGACAATCACCTCTCTCGACTGGCTAGCAGCGCGCCCCAGGGCACAGTTGGCTCCTAGGGCATACTGTTGACTCATATTCAACTTGCCATCAACCCAAATCCCCAGATCTCTTTCAACAGCACTGCTCTCCAGCTGCTTGTTCCCCAATTTGCACGTATACCCAGGATTACTCTGTCCCAGGTGCAGAATCTGGCATTTGGTCTTATTAAATTTCACACAGTTGGTGATTGCCCAGCTTTCTAGTTTATCCAGATCTCTCTATAAGGCCTCTCTACCCCTGAGGGAGTCAACAGCTCCTCCTGGTTTAGTATTGTTGGCAAACTTACTTAATGTACGTTCAATTTCTGTGCCCAGATAATTTATAAAAACATTGAAGAGAAAGGGCCCTAATATTGAGCCCTGAAGAACCCTACTAATGACTGGTCACCAGCCTGATGTAATCCCATTTACTACAACTGTGAGTCCGACCCATCAGCCAATTATTCAACCATCATTTTATGGACTTGTCTAGATGTATGCTGGACATTTTATCCAGAAGGATACTGTGAGAGACAGTATCAAAACCATGAATATGAACAACAACAAAAAAACCCCAAAAACACAAACACAAAAAAAGTATCCTTAACAGACTCTGAATCTTACAGTAGGAAATATTTTACTACCCTTCATGTATATCATATCATCCAAATTAAGGTCATATTACATAGAGAAACAGATGAGAGCTCATCCATTGCATTGAAGAGATTTCTAGACACCACTTTTTTTTTCTAAATTTGGCAGACTTTTTCCCCATACAGAAAACAAGATGTACCTAACCCTGAAATTGCTGTACATTTATTGATATGAAGAAACTCAGCATTAGAGAGACAAGTTTTAAAAAATTTAGAAATAGGAACATTATGTGTGGCTTTGTCCTCAAAAATATACAATATGTTAATAGGTCTTCTGCATTATAAAATTTAAGTAATTATCTAACTGTAGGTATTTACAGAAATGAGAACTTAGCAGCCCTGTTTGCTATGAGAACTAAGTATGTAAATTCATTAACCCAATCAACTTAACATTCTAAGTAAAAATTATGGAGGTTTTGTTTGTTTAAATCAAAACTACTTTTGCAACTATTCTGCACAGAGTATTTTTCCCCCCACAAAGGGTTAATTTGTTTTGTTTTACCTCAGATCCATCAAGTTTTGGTGGTAGTTTAGCTTGAACTTGTTTCTCCTCTCTAGATGTGTCAGACTCCGAACCAGACTCAGAGTCACTGCTACCTGATTGACTGCTACTTCCATCACTACTGCTTCCAGAGCTTGAACCAGATCCAGAAGCTGATGCTGATCCAGAATCATCATCTGACTGGCTGCAATTAGAAGTTAACAGGATATTACACAATGGCTAATTAAATAGGATTTTTTAAAGTCACATAAGAAAACCTTTAGTTTCACCTATAAATTAATTGTTAGCTTAGCCCAGACACACGGACAGCATACAAATGAATGCACTGGATTAAATAAATCAGGAATGAAAATTCAGTTTAATCAGAAACCTTTCACTAAACCTTAAAAGAAGCATTGGGTGCTGGGGCAGAAAGAGGAAGTGGCAAGGGAGGGAGAGAGGAGAAGGAAGAACATTTATCATTAATTTGGAGGAGTAAAATGACTATTTCTCATCCACCCAAATCCTTACTTAACTTTAACAAACACAGTATATTTTTGTGTATACACATACACCCAATTGTTTTAAGTCTTTTTAGATCAGCAGTGTGTCACCTCTCAATTTTTTATTTTGAACACACATTTCTTCAAAGCAAATATAAATTCTGTTTTGTTCCCCTGCTTTTATTGTTTTTCATTAAAAGAATAGGTGGGAAGAGTATCCGTAAGGAAGTGCTTACAAGCTACATTTAATGCTGTGATTTGGAGCATCTATATACAAAATACAACCAAACGATTAAATAAAATGTTTTTAAAAGTAACTGGAAAACCAAAGGTGTGTTGTCACACATAATATAAATCCATGCAGACCCATCGTATACTGTTAAAATAACAGCAGTAAAATTACCACAGAAAAACTCTGAATTTGTCACTATGTGTACAAAGTCATACATAATCAGTGACCTGAGTATACTCTTGAGCCACTGGATTATTCCACCTGTATATCAATTTCACACTATACTTAACATATTCAAATAAAATAATATTTAAAATTAAACATTTATTTCATGACTATTCAAAAGCATAGAAACATTTGGTTTTCTAAAATAATTTTACAAAGGAACCAAGCTGACACTTTAATCAAATTTCTCATTAGGTTAAACACTAGCATACTTTAAAGATATCATGGGGGAAAACATTGGAATTACAACACCACACAAACAAAATGCTTTTAAATTATGTACACTTGGGTTGCAAGCATTTAAAAAGAAACAACCTTAAAGATGATAACAAAATCCAAGACAATAAAAACCCAAAAGCTAATATCAAAGTCTAAGCCTATCACTGCCAGCACAATTCATCTGGCTGTCAACCAGTAAGAATGTGTGTGTGTGTGTGTGTGGTAGCTTGATCATATTCTGCACTAGAACACACTTAATTGACAACATTTAAAGCCACAAAACAGAACCACTACTCTCCCTGTTGCTAACACCAATTAAATAGTACTAGTGAGGGAGAAAAAAATTAAGCTATTCAAACTGATTCCTGTAGACAGCACCTCAACCAATCATTTGCATCTTTTGACTTTTAAAGAAAGAAACAAACCATGATAAAACTTCCTTATTTTGAAGTGGAGGGATATGAAAAAATATGGCTGCTAGCTTTAGTTATACTTGCTGGAGAGCAACAAAGTTGCTTCCCATTCCTGTCATCAAGGGCCTACTTCAGGCATGATGTTATAATGCTAACATAATTAACCTGACTTGAAAAATAAAAGCAAGGCACCCACAGTAGAATATGACTGGAATTTAAACTATTTACTAAAAATTATCTTGTTGGTATTTCTCCCGTGCGTCTAACTCAGAGTACATTAAAAAAACCTGAAAGCCCTTTTAAGAGTCTCATCGAGTGAGTTTTTGAGGCCTTACATTTTAATTGGTGCAGTCAAGCAGGGTACTCAAGGTGATGAAGAGGTATTTTATATAGAGATAACCGCTAGTCACGGAATAAAGGAGAAATTAACTTTCAGTCGAAACCCATATTCTCCATTAGAAAAGTAATGGAAACACGGGTAAAAATTGTCCTTAACTGCTCTGCACTGGTAAAGTTGCTAAAAGCTTATAAAGCTTGTCCAGCCCCAAACAGGAGATGTGGGTTGAGGAAATTGGGCACTATCTGCAGTAAATTGCTGAGAAAATCTGAATTTTGGCAAAAGAAAAGACAAAAAAACTGTAGTAAGGAAAAAGGTCTGTTATCCATATGGGTGGAGGCTGGACTCAGAGCTGCAAAAAGAGAGAAATATGTTGCCAAGTAGCAACAGAAAGAACTAATTGAGCTACAAATTGCCTAGGAGGCTGAAACAATAGCCTGCCTCAGGGCGGATTGAGAATTAAATGCACAGAAATTAGCCCCAAACCTGAAAAACCTCATCTGAACGAGCTGGTCCAGAAACAAAGAGCTTTAGAATTACAAATTAACACTGCTGGGGAAAGTGTGGAGAATGAACCAGGGGTTTTCTGCTTCGATGAGGAGGTGGGCCTCCCCCAACATGATGTCACCTTCCTCCACTCCCTGGAGGAGGGGTTTGACTCCCCCCAAGTTCTGCCCTCTTGAAAAGATGGAATTAATTTACCCGAAGGTGGAGCCCGTGGTAATGTATCTCACTCTGCACCAGATTTGGTTATGTGGGAAAAGAAAACAAAACAGAGAATGCTTTGAAAATTTCACTAATGGGGGTGAATGAAATAAAGCTTGCTGAGGAGGAAGAACATGGTGAAGAGCCCTGGTCTCTTGCCCAGGGAGCAATCTGTTGTGTGAAAATTTGGACTTGTTGGAGGGGGGAGAACCCATCCCTCTCCCCACTCCAAAATGTGCTAAAATTACCAGGAAAGTGTGGGAGGCACCTGGTTTCCAACCAATGCACGAGATACAGCTGGTGCCCCATCAGCCTTCTCCCATGTTATTGTTATTTATTGCAAACTTTAAGGATCAAGTCAGAGAAAACAAACTCTCGGTGTTGCCCTCAATAAGTGAACTGGGAGAGGGTGGCAAATCCAAATATCCTAAAAGGCTCCCTGAAAATAAATGGAAATTCCCTGTTTCCCTGTATTCTCAATGAATCTTTGCAAAATGCTCCTACACTGCCACCTTCTGGTAGTAGTGAGTATAGAGCCTTGTCTGCCACTAGAGGCAAGGAACAGAATTGACAAAGTCATTCCGGATTAAAGGCCACAGGTGCCTATGGTAGAAAACACAAAATATCAGCAGATGGATGGTCCTTTCTTTTTAAGACTGGTCCAGGTGGGATCGAGTTTTCTTTTTCTCTCCTCTTACGGTATTCCAAGAGAAGAGGAGTTCCATGAGAGGATGAACTGACAACAGGACTGAAGAGTTGCTGTTCTTCGCTGCATTGATTGTTTACATGTTTTTATCTTGATAGTTTAAAGATATTTATGTTTGTACATGTTTTATAAAACTTGGTTGCAAGCAATGTTTTATAATGTTTTTTCTCTCTGGTTGCCACAGTGGATAGAGAAGATTCCTCCCTAAATTTACCTTAGGTTTTCAGGTGATTATGGAATCAAATTTGTATACCTCTTCCTATCTCCTCAGAGCAAAGCATAAAATTACTATACCGAGGGAAGCTCGTGTAGTAACGGTAAGCAATGTGTAAAGTATGATTATGCAGAAGAAGGGGATGTCGAACTGCCGGTGACCCCTGGAATGAGGGAGAAAAGGGGCTAACGGAGGAGCTGAATTGACCCCTGGAAAGGTCTCTTCAGCTGTAGATGAAGAAGGCATA
>VZSE01013519.1:0-41328 GCA_013398275.1 Promerops cafer
GCCGGGCCGGGGGCGGCGGGGCCGCACCTGCCCGCGGCAGCACCCGGCGGGCTCAGCGTGAGAATCCAGAGGAAATATAGTCAAAATGGAGAAAAAAACCAACAGGAAGGAGGAGGAGGAACCCGGGGCGTTGCTGTCCAGCACGGTGCCCGCCCGCTGTCCTGGCAGGGAGTTGGCTGGGAGGAGCAGAGGCCCCAGGGGTGGGCGGGAGCGCGGGCAGCCCTCTCGCCTGTTGGCAGCAGGTTAAACTGCAAAAGCCATCGGTGAAGGACAGGCTGTGCTAAACAGCCGTGACCGGAGCTGCCTCCAGTACTCAGAAAACTGCCCCGCCCGCGACCACGTGGGCCAGAAACGGGCTCTTTGTTAATGACGCTAATTGTGAAGTTAATTGGTGTCTGAAGTTGCGGCGAAGAGGTCAAAGACGTGGGCACGTCTAACGCAGAGAAGCTGATGAGATGAGCAGGACTGAGCCAGCATGCGGATGGTGGGACTGAGGTGACGCAGCTGCTGGCATCCTGCTAGGGTCAGAACTTGCAGCCCAGCAGTCTGTGTCGGTACCATGGACGAAATCAAGCTTGAACCGTCACTGAAACATCTCTACTGTCAGGAGAACTGCGGAGGAGGCTTCCAGAATCCCCTTTCCCCGGCCATTCTGCTCCAGGCAGGGCTGGCCCTGTGAATGGCTCAGCCTCGTCACTGGATGGCCACTGCAGTGCAGGGGCTGCTGGGCTTCCAGGCTCGGCCTGGCAGCAGCACAGGCATCCCTGGATCCAGGCTGCTGTTCTCAGAGAGACAAAACCCTCTGGTCTGAGTCAACTGCCAGGAAGGTCACTGGCAGTGGGTGAGCACAGAAATCCTTTGTGCTGCTGCAGCACAGGGCAGAGGGGGTTGCAGCGTAAGACTTAACAGCTTGTTCTGCCTTGCCTGTGAGTCTGCTCTCCTGTGTCCTGGGTGCGTCAGAGGTGTGGGGAACAGGAGCAGGGCACTATCCCAGTGATGCTTCTGAGAAGAGCAGCATCCCTGCCCTCCTGCTGGCTGTGAATCCTCGAGCAGCCAGAGGCCAGCCACAGGTCACTCACTCCCTCCCATGCCAGGGACACCTTTGCAGCTGAGTTCCCTTATGGTTCTCCTTGCCAACAGCCCTAAACATGTCCCCTGAAGCAGAGGATGTCCCACAGTTGTCACGCAAATGTTAACTGTTCATACCCTCTGGGATACAGTGTCCCTTGAGCTTGGCCAGGTCTCCAAAGAAAAGCTGTTGATGGTCAAGGACACCCTGGACAGATGGCAGCCTCAGGAGTTTTGCAAAGGCAGTAGCTTAATAGCAGTGGGTTGTCTGTCACCAGCCTGCCTCGGGGTCCTGGCTGGGCTGGCCATGCTGGCATGCAGCTGGGGCTGTGCAAGGATGACGAGAGGGGACAGAAGGGCAGGGCAAGCCCCTAATCTGGGGCAGAAAAGCATCACCCCTTCAGGAGGGGACTAGGCACCCTGTGGGATGCCACAACGGTCAGCACCAGGACTTTTAGGGGGGTCCAGCACAGGGTGTGGAGCACGGTGCTGAACAGGGTGACATGTGCCCGTGGCACTGGAGCTGCAAAGGTCCCCCGGGGGGAGAAGGGCAGAGCCCCACACTCAGCTTCCTGCACAGCCTGTCCCCCTGCCTGCCCCGGCTCCCCTGGCTCGGGGCCTCGGCCCTGGCTCCAGTGTCTGCACGCTGCCTGGAGGCAATTCAGCCCCCCCAACTCCGTTCCTGGTTTCCATGGCAACTCCAGTTGAAATTACATTAAAAAGGAATGAAACCAGCAGCTTTTCTGTTTGGCAAGTAGGGGGAGGGGAGCTCAGCTGGGAAAGGCTGGGGAAGGGGTTCGAAGTTCGGAGGGAGGGGGCTGTGGGACAGATGCATTCCCACGTGGGGTCCCAGCGCTGGGGGCAGCCGGGCTGGGGGGATGTGGGGACACCCCCCCACTGTGGCACATGGTGTTGGCAGTCCTGGATGGTATGGTGCCAGCTTGCATGTGTGCTGCACTGGGGGTCCAGCACCCTGACATGGTGGGCTGATACCAGGGTCCTCCTGCTGCCTCTGTGGGATGGGTGCCAGGGACATGAGGACCAGCACAGGGCACCCCACCCAGCCCGGTACTCCCCGGGTCCTGCATGATCCAAGAAGAGGCAAGACACACCGCTATTAAAAATATCACTTCTGTTTTATTTGGAATTTGTTACTCTGCGCGGGTGACAGGGTATAAATACATTCTCCAACGAGCATCCTCACCCTCAGCCCTGCGCGGGGTGGGGGCCAGGGCGGGGTGCAGGGCCGTTGTTCTGCCGGCCCCGGGCAGTAGGGCCAGCAGGGCCATCGATGCGCTGGCCCCAGGCAGTAGGGCCAGCCGGCACCGGTGCGTCACGGCCGCCAGCACGGGCAGCGTCTGCCAGCCGGACCGTCTTGCACAGGGACAAGACATGGTGTCCCCACAAGGACCTGTCCCTTTCTCCTGCCTCCCTGTGCCCCAGGTGCTAGTGCTCACCTTGGGGGGCCGAGACTGGGGTACCCCACGTGGGATCCCCTGCAGCTCCTTCTCCATGCCCGACCACACCAAAGCCACTTGCCTAGAGCCATGTGTGGCTCGGTGGCCACAGCAGGTGCCCTAGCCCCAGCACAGGTGCTCCCAGCCCCACACAGGCTGCATCACACCCAGAGTCCCTACCCAGGCATATGTTCCAGCTGCACATCCTGGATGCCGGAGCTGGGGCACCCCACGATGGGGTAAAGGCCCCAGTGGAAGCAACCTGGGAGGCAGAGTTGATGTTGGTGAGCAGCTCACCCTGCTCCGGTCACCCCACTCCTACCACAGGCTGCAAACCACTGGCTCTGCTTTCGGGCAACAAGCATGGGCAGGGAGGGCACAGCACAGCCCTGGGGCAGTGGTGAAGAGATGTGGGATGCTCCTGGGGGAGCAGGGCAGGGTGGGGAGCATGAGGGGCTGTCCTGGATTCATGGGAGTGAACAGACAGTGCTCGGAGCAGGTGATGCCCACATGGGGCGGTGGGTGGCACTGGCCAGTGGTGGCAGTGAGGGACCGGGGCGGGGGTGCTCGCAGGCAGGCCGTTGGATAGGCTTTTTTGGCTGAGATACGTGGGCACGGGTGACAGAGGAGGGAGAATATCAAAAAATACAAAAGAGCGCAGCCCCACAGTGCAGGAGGCACTGCCCTGCCTGGTGCCCACCCACGGCAGGCGGGCGCCATGGGGGGCCGGCACCGTGCGCACACGCTGGCTTCTAACTGGCTTTTTATTTTATATCAAGAACACTTGGTTTTAAAATCTTTACAAAGGACAAAACGCGGCGACTCCGTTAGTGTGTAAAGAACTAAAGATCTGCTTAAAAAACGTCTCTGCAAAGAGAAATGACTGACACAAAAGAGATTCTCTGCAGCGCAAAGAGGGGCAGAGGTGCCAAGTCTCCAGCCCAGGGCCCCACTCCCAGGGTCCCTGAGCCCCGGCACCAGCCCCAGCGCCCGCATCCAGCACAAGGCCAGGTCCCTGGACTCTGCCCATTCCCTCTGCCTATAGCACCATGGCCTGGGGCCACTTCTCAGCACAGTGAAGGAGCCTTTTCCAGGGCTGCCAAGATGCCTGGGGATATTGGGGCACTGGCCGAGAGGGATGCCCGGTCCCGCTCCTCGTCAGTCCCAGGGTGCTCGGTGGGCTCAGCACTGGGGATGTAATCGCCCCACTGGGAGGCACAGCCACGGCACTGAGAACCCCGTGGCCACTGACAGTGGGGTACCCCTGCCCACCTGCACAGGTGGGTTGTGCAGGGTTACACCGTGTCCCTCCTGCACCCCACTGGCATCCCGGGGCAACCCACGGGGCCCTGAGGCCAGGAGAGTCAAAGCACTTCTCAAAAGTTAGATAGGAACAAAAGAAAGCGCTGGGGCCACTCTGGGACCCCACAGGTCTCTGGGCTGGGAGCTGCACCGTCCGTGGGCGCTGCCCCTCCGTCCGGGGGCTCTGTGGGCCCCGCCGGTCCCTCTGCCAGTGTCTGCTGCGTGTGTGTGCGTGCGTGCATGCGTGTGCGCCGGCGGCGGGCAGCTATACCCTGGTGGTGGAGTGTGAGTGCGGAAGCCCCGTGCTGTTGAAGCCGGCGGTGAAGGTGTTGTAGGGGTGCAGGGTCTGCAGCCCCACCAGCGAGTTGGGGATCATGGTGATGGTGTTGGGGGTCATAAGCGGGATGTCGTCCGGAGAGCGGCGCAAGGTGAGGGTGTAGTCGGGCAGAGCAGCCAGGCGCAGGGTGTCGTGGGATGGCACAGCTTCGCACTCGTGGTGCCCCTGGCTCACCTGCAAGGAGGGCATCTCCTCATCAGGCGCGTGGGCGATGTCGTTGGAGGCACCGCGCTGGGGGCTGGGCTGCCGGTGCGTGTCCTGACGGCGCTTGTCCTTGCGGTAGTAGAGGGCGGCGAAGGCCAGCACGTTGAGGAAGAGGAGGGAGGCGCCCACGGCGATGGTGACGCTCAGTTCAGTGGAGTAGTCGCGGGGGCTCTCGAGCAGCGTGCCCGCCTCTTGCTCCGGGCTCCACTTCTCCTTCCCGTTCTCACTGTTGTAGGCGGGCGAGATGGCGGGGCGCTTGGTGGTCCAGATCTTGCTGTTGGGCCGGCGGGTGATGTGGGAGTTCTGTGTGGTGTCGGGTGGTGGCACTTTGGTGGTGGTGGAGGTGTAGTGGAACATATCGTGCAGGTTGTATAGGTGGGGAACCAGGTGCTTCCAGAAAGCCACCTTGGTGGCCCGGTAGTGGTCGCGTACCCGTGGCTTCAGCCCAATGTGCAGGTACAGCTGGTCACGGGGGTTGTACTTGGACCAGGCCACCTCCTCAAACCGGTTGGCCTTGGTGTGGATGAACTTGGTGTCCTGGGGGACAGGCTTGTTGGGGTCCCTGTGAAACACAGGCAGAACAGAACTAGCACTGGGAAAAGCCAAAGAAGCAAAGAGGGAGAGCTGGATGCAGAGACAGAAACTGAGCAGACCTTTGCCAGTGGTGGCATGGGGTGGGCTGGCAAAAGGTCTGGGCATCACCCAACCCTGGGCCAAGTCTCACACAAGATAACCAGGGCCAACAAGCCCCCCACCCCTGCGGCTTGGCTGGGTCCTGTCCCAGGGGCTGGCCATGATCTATGCTTCTTGCTTTTTGGTTGATGCCATGGCCCCAGTGAAGGTGCAGCACACGGGGACCTCTGGGCACAGGGAGCTCAGTGTCCCACACCAGGCATGATAACCCTCCCACCACAGCACAGCCCCAGGGACTACAGCTGCAGTGAGTGCAGACCCAAGGCACAGCACCCATCCCCACTCACCCTGTCTTGGCAAAGTTGGTCCAGTAGGTCATCACCACAGCGCTGAGCATGACGTCGTTCTTGGAGAAGTTGCAGGGAAAGAGGTCTGTGGGTCCAATCATGGGGATCCCAAACACGTAAGGCACCTCATCCCCGTGGGCTGCATCGGACCATGCAGGCTTCATCAGGCTCTGGCAGTGGTGGTAGAAGGCGTAGAAGTAGGTGGGGGAGCCATAGCGGGCATGCAGGTCGGCTGTCACCACCGACGGCTCTACCCACTGGTGGTCAGTGAAGAGGGCCACCAGAGTCTTGCGACGTGTCTCGGGGTTGTCCCGGTCAGCCCAGTCCGTGTACATGAACTTGATGGTCTCCCTCAAGGTGTCCTTGCCCTCAGGGTAGCCGTACAGGTTGTCTACAAAGTTGGAGACTGAGTAGTCAAAGTCACTGCCTGAGACGCCGTCCTCAGGGTCCACCACACCCTCCACAAACTTCAGCCCTTCACCCTGGTTGACCCCCAGCATGATATCATAGTTGAGGAACTCGCCCTGCTCCATCAGGATCTCTGGGTCATCCGGGATCACATCCCCATCAATGACTGGCCCGAAGGCCACGTGGTAGCGGGCTGGCTGGATGTCTTGCTCTACCAGCTCCTTGGCACTCTTCTGCCGCAGGCAGTCCACCATGTCCACGGTGTCCAGCACATTGCAGCCCACCTTGTCAGCCAGCATGCTGGTGTACTTCACAGGCTGGTAGTTCACTGCCCAGCTGGAGAGCGCGGAGCCGCTCTGGATGATGGCTCTCTGGAAGAGACCTGCAATACAGGCAGGGAGTGGAGGAAGCTCTCAGCAGGGTTCCAGCATCCCAGTGCTGCAGTGCAGGATGCAGCATGGAGAAGGCATTAATGCTCTTGTACCCCTGCAAGGACCCAGCACTCCAGCCCACACCTGGCCTTGTCCCTGAGCTGTGCTGCCTGCCGAGCTGGGCTCACACAGGGGGCTCAGCTCAGGGCTGCTGTGGGGATGGCAGGATGACAGCTGGGCATGCAAGTGGGTGCTCTTGGAGGCAACCAAGGGCTGCTGTGCTCCCTGAGGATCCCATTGCAGGGGATGACCCCGCATCCCTGTCCTGCTGTGGGGAGAACAGGGGCCATGGTTGCATCACAGCCTGGCCTTGCCAAGCAGCCCATGCTACCCAAGCCACCCCAAGAATGTGTCACCTGAGCCCCCGAGGGGCACACGCTGCCCCTGGCTCAGCACCACCCTCCAGCCCAGGTTGGCACCTGCTTCACTGAGGAGCCAGGCTGTGGGTTGGCAGCAGTGGGAGGGTTAACGCCTGCCTGGGGACACTTAACCCTGCCGTGTCCCACCCCACTGCTTTGTCAGAGTCCCCCTCGACCCCCTCCCTGCTGCTTCCTGCCCAGCTGGGGCTGCTCAGTGCCAATCCGGCCCTGCAGGAGCACGCTGCCAGATGCACAAAGAGGGCCTTTCTGCCACCAGGAACACAGAGGGAGTGGACTTTCGCCCTGGAAAACGAGGCCACAAAGGCCCTGGCCCAGGCAGAGAAATGCGTGGCTTCGCTCCAGTCCCATGTCAATGGTGCTTGTGCTCAGAATACAAAGGGTGGTGAGAAAGCAGAGCCTCTGGGCCATGAAAGGCAGCCAGTCCGGGGTGCACCCAGGGGTCCCTGCTCTCTGACCAGCCCTCTTTGCACCCCAAGTGCTGCCTGCACCCCTGCCAGGCTCCAGCACTTGCTCGCCATGAGGGACTGTTCCAGGTGACCCCTGAACGGTGCTGGCACAGCAGTGTGGTGGCCATGGGGCTGCCCCTGGCACCCTGAAATGCAGAGAGCCCCTGTGCAACCACGGCTGTGCCACTCTGCAGGGAAGGAGAGCAGCACCTTTCTGCAACAGAAGTGTTCAGAGGCTCCTGGCTCCTGGCTCCCAGCCACCATGTCCATAGCTCTTGTCTGCACGCACAGTCCTCACTCTGCCAAGTACCTGACGTACAGTCCCATGCACTGGGACAAGGAGAAGTCACAAGCTCTGTTTGTCACCTCCCGGTGCCCTAGAAAGCCATACCCAGCCTACAGGCTGGAGACTGGCCATGGCTTTGCTTGCTCTGCGCCATCATCCACGTGCCAAGGAGGCAGGATGGGGTTTCCTGGCTCCCTGGAGATGCTGTCCCAGCAGCAGCTATTGCGCCCTGCCAGCAGCATCACTTCCCAGACAGACCCACCAGGCTGGGCTCTGGCCCTGTCCACCACTGCCTGGGGAAGTACAGGGCAGCTGATGTCACTATCAGCTGGTCATGTCCCTGATGGAGCCCCTTTGCTGTGTCTCTGCGTGGCCACATCCTGATCCAGGAGGACCCAGGAGTCTGTGACAGCCCAGACTCGTCACGTCCTCCTGCTCCATGCCAGCACCTGACTGAAGCCTGACAAGCACCCCAGGGAGGCACCAGCACCCTGCACTCCACACTGGACCTCTCCAGCCTGCTGAGGCCCAGGCAAGAAGGTGAAGTTCTGCCTTTCCTTCCTGTTCCCCTCCAAGGTAAGGGTCCCAACACACCCTGCCTCCTGCAGGACTGGGATAGTGGAATCAAGTGGTGGGGCCAGGGCTCTACCAGAGGGTGGTTAGAGCTGCAGACTGCCACCAGCTGCTGCCAGCTCCTGATTTCCTCTTTGCTTTGCCCAGTAGCTGAAATTGGAAACACTTCTGGAGTTGCCTTGTCCAACTGAGCTCTGGAGGGCTGGCAGCAAAGGGCAGAAGCCCTTGGAGAAGGAGATGGGGCAAAAGAAGCACATAAAGTTTGTCTGGCAGAGACTGCTCCTGCCCTGGTATGGCTGGCTGGGGAGAAAAACAGCACTTTGGTCACTGATGAGGAATCAGAGTGGCCCCACAAGGCCTGAAGCTGGCAGGGAGCTGTGGCTTTCCCCAGCAGCCAGACCCAACACTTGCCGTACCAAGCCTCCAGCGTCTGCTTCTTGCAGCACCTGGCAGAGCAGGCACAAATCAGCAGCTTCATTATTAGCTTGTGATCACTAGAAGTTTTATTTTGATGCAGTAAAAACAAACCCACCTGTTCTGTAGGCTGCAACTTAGCACAGCTCCCACGCCGTGCTCCAGAGCCAGCTACCCATCTCTGGGGATATGGGTGCTCTGGCACAGGGAATTTTTTGAGGTCATTTTACGGCCATTTGGCTTTATGAGACACTGGCTGCAGCTCTGAGCACTCCCCTGCTGCCTCACAGCATTTACAGCCAGCAGCAGCTCCCCTGCCCCAGCAGCGAGGGTACTGGACTCCCAGCACCTCTGGGGTGCAGGGGGGGCACACCAGAGGCACTGGGGCTGGACAGGGCAGCAAAGGATTCGTTATGCAGGTGCAGGGCTCAGTGGCATTAAGCGTAGCACCACCTGAGAAGTGCATATACTGGCACAACTGTTTTTCATGGCTGAAAAGTCACAAGGAGCAGCCCCTCCGATCCACCCTCAGCCTCTCTCCATGCTGCTCCACTCTGGACCCCTGCAAGAGGCTGGGGCCACCTGGGCAGCCAAGCACACACTCCTGCACTCCTGTGATGGAAAGGAGCACCCTTAGAAGCATTGAGAATGCATTACATGTAGTGTTCCCTCCCCAGCCTTTCGCACTCAATATGGGCAGAGAAAACACTTTTTCTTTCTGCAGGAGCTTTCAGCCTGTAAAAGACTCCCCATCATCAGCCATCAGCCCAGCTGAGGTTCTGGAGGTCTCAGTTCCTGTGTGATTCCCAGGCTGTTGAGCAGGGCAGCAGCTCTTCACATCAGCTTCGAGTGCAATTTGCTGTGTGTCTCTCAAGGGCAGACTCGTGCCTGTGTCTACTGCTCACACGTTCTTTTCTCCTCAGCATCACACCTGGGGACACAGCACTGGAAGATGGCCCCACCCTGATATAAAGCTCATGAGCAGATCCCTGGCAGGCTGCTCCCCTGCGGACCATATCCAGCTCAGGCTTTGCTCCTACAATTTCCTTTAGGAAGTTTATCAAAAACACCTCTAGTCTCACAGTTAATTTTTTTCCCCCCTCAGTGCTTGATGTAAATGTCTTTGCAGGTGGTTTACATGCATTTGCTCTTATTCCAACACAATCTTTTAGCATAAATAATTCCCTTCTTTATTTAGAGTAAACACTCGGCTATATTTACAGATATTAATCATATTACTTCCACCTGTGTTTTGCTAGGCACAGCACTTCCAGCTCTCCCAGTCTCACAACACAGGGCCCTCCATCCCTCCCCAGGCTCAGGATGTCTGGGGTGCTCTGTCTTCCCCTCTATTCCAGTATGAATAACTTCCCTAGCACTGAGATCCTTGTTCCAAGTGCCCTGCATGATGCCCTACACTCCCTCCACACCTGCACTTGGAATACCTGAGCAGCAGGGCAGGACACTGCAGGAGGGGTCCCCACCTCTCCCCACGCCACGGTGCTGGCCCTGGGCTGCAGCCTTGTGCACGGGGAGCACCCACTCCATCCCTGGCTCCCACATGCTCTGCCACTGGCCTCTTTCTGCCCTTGATGAGAAGGTTTTGCTTCCCAGTGCTGGTCCAGGCTCTCACCCGTGACTGCTTAGAAAGCAGGCCTGACTTTGTTAGGCTGGGCAGCAGGACCCGGTGGGCTCCCCTCCCTGGGTTAGCACCAGCAGGGCGTTTGCTGGCAGTTGCAGCGCCCTCAGGCACGGCTGACACCTACCTTCAGAGTGGTGGGAGAGGGTGAGCAGGCTGACACCTACCTTCAGAGTGGTGGGAGAGGGTGAGCAGGCTGACACAGGAGGCACCGATGCCGGAGCCGAAGACAGTGATCCGCAGGGGATCTCCCCCAAAGAAGGCGATGTTCTCGCTGACCCAGCGCAGCGCCTGGATCTGGTCCAGCAGCCCGTAATTGCCCTTGGCAGCCTGGTCCCCCGTGCTCAGGAACCCTGAGGGCCAAGGGGAGCCCAGTTAGGGATGAGGAAACAGGGAGAGTCCTCATTTCCCAACCCCCTTCCCCAGACCTAGGGCAGCTTCTGTGGGACCCTGTCCCACCAGGAGACAACGCTACCAAGAGAGTTTTGTNAGGGTGAGCAGGCTGACACCTACCTTCAGAGTGGTGGGAGAGGGTGAGCAGGCTGACACAGGAGGCACCGATGCCGGAGCCGAAGACAGTGATCCGCAGGGGATCTCCCCCAAAGAAGGCGATGTTCTCGCTGACCCAGCGCAGCGCCTGGATCTGGTCCAGCAGCCCGTAATTGCCCTTGGCAGCCTGGTCCCCCGTGCTCAGGAACCCTGAGGGCCAAGGGGAGCCCAGTTAGGGATGAGGAAACAGGGAGAGTCCTCATTTCCCAACCCCCTTCCCCAGACCTAGGGCAGCTTCTGTGGGACCCTGTCCCACCAGGAGACAACGCTACCAAGAGAGTTTTGTGAGTTCTAAGCTGGAGCAGGGATACCACTGAGGTCCAGCCACCCCCTGCACAGAGAGGGGAAAGGCTGAGAGAGCAGCTGCAAACCTCTTTGGCCAACAACAACCAGTGACAGGGTAAAGAGCACAAAGCTCTGTCCTACCCATACCACCACCTGTGCTAGAACAGCTCAAGACATCTCACACAAGCTCCAAGGAAAGCTGAGAAGGCATCAGTGGCTGCAGGCAGGGTGAGTGTGTGCACAGCCAGTGCTTTCCATGGACTAGCGTGGACTGGGGGAGGCTCTATAAATGTAAGGAGGTGGGCTGGGCAGAGAGGAACCGACTGCAGCTTAAAACACAAAGGCTCTCAGTGAAGAAGAAGGTGAGAAATGCTTTCAATAGCACAGGAAACACCCAAGATAAGTTATCACTCTTTCGTTTGCCTTGACTTTAAGCAGGAAGTCAAAACCATGGGCCCGAGGTAAAATCCAGGCAGGTAACCCTAGCAGACAGGGAGTGGCCGCAGGGCTGTGCTGGCACTTGGAGGTGGTCTGGCCGGGTGTGGTGCACCACCTCAATGGAAATGATGAAGGCACTAAAGTCTAATGTCATATTGTGACTCCTGTGTCTTAACTTTGCACCTATCCATCTTAAAGGCCCAACTTTTAACATTAAAAGGTTGTGAATAGGTTAATTATCATCTTCCACAAAAAACTATGGGCTCTGGAGGCCATTAGAGGGATGTGCTGCCCGAGGTACCAGGCACGAGCCCAGCTGCCAAGGGAGAGCACCATGCTAGGCTGGATGGCTAGGAAGAGAGCCAGCAGCTTGGCTTGGAAAGGAGCTTTCCCCAAACCTCTACACCCCTTGTTCTCATACTGCTAAGGAAGGGAAGCAGCAGTGGTGTTCCACACAAGCCTCCTGTGTCTCAGCCCGTGGGGGTTTCTGCTGCTTCAGGCAGGGGACTGCACTGCCTTTTGACCCTCTGTCCTCATTTTGCCTCTCTAAGTCACCAGTGCTTTTGGAAACAGGACTGCCACCCTCCTCTGCATGGCACCCGACACCCTTCTGTGGTCCCCGGTGCAGACAGCCACGTCATGGTGGGTTGCTCAGAGGGTACCAGCAGCGCAACTGGCTTGGAGGCTGCCCGTGCCCAGGGAGGGAGAGCTGCCAGGTCCCCAGGACAGCCAGGCAGTACCCGCTGGCACCTCACCTCTCTGAGCCCTCTCAGGAGGAGATGCTGGGTAAACACATTTATTATTCATTTAACCACAAACCAATATTTGCTTTCAGTTGAGCCAGTTTGTGTAAATGAGCCGAGGGGGGCTGGTGCCAGACTAGGCTGCCACCGTGTGCTGGGGGCTCTGCCACGTGGCACCCGCTCAGCTGACAGGGCAGAAGGCAGGGGCAGTGCCCACAGTGCATCCCGCCGGGCCCTACGCCCCCCTCCACCCCCTGTCCGGCTGGTCCAAGTCCGGTCACACACAGGGGCTGTCCCACTGCCCGGCCGTGCTGAGGCCACAGCCCACGCCAGCCAGCTCATACCGAGCACTCCAACGCGGTAGTTCAGGGTGATGACAATCACGTTCCCATAGCTGGCCAGGATGCTGCCGTCTATCATGTTCCCCGTGCCCTCCATGTACGAGCCGCCATGGATGTACACCATCACCGGCTTGGCCCCGCTGTCCCGGATGTCTGGAAGGAGAGGTGGTTAAACACGGGACCGCAATGATGGCCGCAGCACCCTGCCCGACAGGCAGACCGAGTACAAGGGCAATGCCAGCTGCCAGGACCAGGGAGGGAGCTTAGGAGCCAAAGCCAGAGCTCTCCTGGGGGCCACAGCATGGACCCCCAAACAGCACTGAACCAACCCTGCCAGCCCCTCTCCAGGAGGTGACTTATTGCTGCACTGTCCCCGCACTGCTGTCCCCTCGGGGGTCTGAGCACGTGAGGGAGGGACGCTGGCTGGACCCCGCTGCTCTTCCCCACAGCTGGGCTCTGGCACTGTGTGGGAGCCAGGTCAGGTCTGCTGTGGGTGGGAGTTGCAGAGTCCAGCCCCAGGGTGTAGCCCCATGTCCTGTCTTTGGCTGGACCAAGCACTCCGTGAGTCCTGGAAGCTGGCATTGCGGAGGGGGGCAGGGATGGGGGTGTGCAGGACCTAGAAGAGGGGGGGGCACTGATGTGTGCTCCAATGTCTTATTCTCCCACTCCCCATTCCCCTGGGAAGGCAGAGACCTGCCTGTCTGGATGTAAACCCACGGCACCCCAGTGCCCAGACACAGACATGGTGATGAGGCAGACAGTGTATGCACGTGTGCGTGTCAGGGAGGTGAGCACGGCATCAGGACGAGGACAGGGCATGAGGCATGGAGTGAGGATGGGGAATGGGACCCCGAGGGCCGGGGAGGAAGGACTGTGGGAGCCTAGTGGACAGGGAGCAGCCACGCTCCCTCTCTCGACTTCTCCTGCCCAGGGGGCATCCTGCCCCTTCTGTCCCACTGGCTGGTGATCCCTCACAGAGCCATGGCCACCCACAAGGGAGTAACACCCGTGCTTAGGCTCCTGGTGCATCTTGCCCACGTCACCCAGACGAGGCAGTTGCTCCCGCCATGGAGACGTCGCCAGGTCCCACATACCTGCGCTGCCCAGCCCTGTCCTGGGCTGGCCACCCAGCACCCACGGACTTTGTCCTCCCCTGTGCTCACTCGCCCAGCACCTTGCTCGGGTGGGCTGGCAGTGCCTGCTTGGCCTCAGCTGCCCCAGGCAGCTGCTGCTCCCTGCCTGCCTCCCTCAGCAGTGCAGCACAGCGTCCCCCCAGGACTGGGACTCTTGGGGCACAGCCACACCAACACCACTGCCCGGCTGGGCTGTTCATGCTCCCTCACACCCACCTACCCCCTGCCCATGTCCACTCCTCCCTGTGGCTTGCCCATTGCAGGGGGCTGCAGGCCAGGCTGATGGGTATCTGTGGCCATTCTCACCTCCCACTGTGGCCCACGGCATGGCTAAAGGGGGCCTCCCATACAGAAAACCTCTTCCCTCCAGGAGAATGAGGCTATGCCAAACCCAAAACCTGTGCTGGCTCTTTTCCTATTGCCAGAGTGTAGCCAGACAAATGCACAGACCTGGGGAGCAAAAAGTGCTTGCAGCTCCTCCAGGACAGACATTGCCTGTGTGGCAGAGCTACATCAGGACAATTTTTTCCAGAACCACCTGCTTGAAATGTGAGGGTCAGGAACATGAGTGCCTGTACCCATGTCTTCTCCTCATCCTGCACCCACTCCCTGACATACAAAGGTCCCTCCTCACAGCAGAATGGCAACAATGTACAGAGATGTACCAGGAAATAAACAGCTCCGAGCTGCTGCAGCACATTTTGGTGTGTGTGGATTTAGCACAGTCGAGTCACTTAGGCTGAATGCCAGTTTACACCCTGGTACAAGGGATCACGGGGCACAGGTTAGCTGGAGTAAACAACAGGGTTTTAGTACTGCCAAGGAAAAAGTTTTTCATCTGTTTCCCAGATCCTAAATGCCATCTGCCAGGCCTTGTTCGAGCTGCCCTGGGCCTTCTGCACACCACTGAGGCTTTACTGTCCTCAGCACATTAGGGCTGCACCCTGGCCAACCCTTCCTCCTACCTCCTCATCCCATCTCTGCAGCCAAACACGCCGACTCCATAACCTGCAGACAAACCACCCTGTTTTACTAAAAATAGCCTATTCTGCAGCTTGCTTAGTCCTGGCATACATCTAGAATCACATCTGATTGAAAGGCCACTTGCTCTGTCTTGGCTGGTGCTTGCAAGCAAGACCTCACTTCCAGTGGGTGAGGAAGGAGAGAAGTTAACAGAAAGCAAGGGGACCCTGGGTCTCCTGTGCATGGCCAGATGCCCTTCGGGCACCGAGTGTTCAGGCTGCTGGCACAGCCACGGCGGGGCCAGGCAAGGGTGGATGGGGAGGTTGCTGGCTCCCAGGTGCATGTCACTGACTCTGGAGGGATGAGGCTGGAGGTGGGATGTGACTGGGCTCAGGGTGAAATGGGCCCAGGTGCCCAAGGGTTCTCTCCTCCCAAGCTGCCATGCTTCCTCCCTGCCCTCGCTCCAAGTGAGCAGGAGCAAACTTCTCCTAAAGCGGGAAAACCCCATGAGCTTTCCCCCCCATCAGGAGGAGGGGAAGGTCCTGGGTGCCCTGCACAGCCGGCCAGCCTGCCCCCCACCCCGCGCAGCTGCCTGGCACGGCAGACAGACACACACAGGGCTCCCTGGGGGCGGCAGCGGATGGCGGAGCTGCTTTGCGTGTCATGCAGTGGCAGCCTCGAGCACAGAAATACCTTCGTCTTCATCACCGTCATTATCCGCTAAGTCCTCGCCCTGTTTCTTAGCGCTGGCTCCTAGGGACCAAACACGAGGAGACAGAACAAAAAGGAAAACAAACGGAAATAAAAACAAAACAAAACCAAAAAAAAAAAAAAAAAAAAAAAGAGAATTCAAAAATAGCATGATAGCAGAGACAGTGGGGCCACGCCTGTGCCCCACAGCACTGCTGGCTACTCACACTGCACCTCTCCCAAAGCCAGGGCAGTGTAGGGCACGGGCAGGACTGCCCCAGGAGAGTGCCAGGATGCTGCTTCACCTGGGCCCCTTCCCACATCCTCCCTGGGGAGGGCTGGGGTGGCAGGGAAGACGTGGGTGGGGCTGTGGCTGCACCAGCGCTGGCGGTGGGTGAGTGTCTCAAAGCACTTGCTGATCCTCCTGCATCCCAGCCTGGCCCCCTGGCCCCCGCCTGGTTATGCACCCGCAGCGCCAGGCAAGGCTCCCTCTCCTAGCACCCAGGTGTGAACAGGAGCCCTGCTCCCAGCTCTGCTGCCCCTGGGGACGACTGTCCTTGCAGAGCTCACACCAAGGGTTGCCTTGCATGGCCACTGACCGCCAGGCAGGGTCCTGCCCATCAGCCCCACATGCTGTGTGGCTCCTTGTTGTGCCTGGCCACAAACCACTGGTACCACTGCATGAGACCACCACAGCACGCAGGGATCCCTCATGATGGGTGCTCCCCTGAGCTGCCTGGCTCCATCCTGCACCAACTCCCTCCTTACAAGACTAGTTCCATGTTTCACTCATGATTTCAAAGGCACCAATCAGCTTGACTTGACCAAGGCATCCTAAACCTGTTAGTTTCTGTAACATCCTGGATGCCTTACAGTTGTTCTGTGTCCCTTCACCAGCCTGCAGTGCTGGGGCATGGGCCAGCCCAGCAGCCCCAGCTGGGCACTGTGGAATGCTGCTGTGGATGGCTTGCAGTGAGCCTGGCACTCCCCAAACTGCAGCCAGCAGGAGCCAGGAGAGGTGGCCTGTGGGCTGGCAGGGAGCAGGGGTGCTGAATAACCTGTGCCAAAACCCCACTCCTGCAAAGGACTGCATGCCAATGTGGACACAAAGGCAAGTGGTGCCATCCCTGTGCTCTGGAGCTCTGAATTTCAGGAAGAGGCTGAGTGTTCTCATCCTCTCAGAGCTGCAGATCAATGCCTGCAAGTCCTCTGCTTCCTAATGCCTGCAACAAAAAGTTCCCCACGTGATGGTGACCTCTGGGGAGACAGCGGGCTCTGACATCCTGCCAGGCACCCAGCTGATCCCGGGGCCCCAGCAGAGCTCCCGTGAGCAAGGGGCAAGCCTGTGGCTGCAGGGAACTACAGGACTAAATGCACAAAACTGGTCAGAAAGACAAAACTGGGGAGCCATGCTCACTGTCAGTCTGGGAGTGGCATTCTGCTGGTGACACGGGAGGTGGATAACGGAGATGGCAGCATGGAGTGGGACAGGATTTGAATTTTAAAGGAGTCTGTGATGGGGAGGAAGAGATCTGAAATGGCTGTGAGGCAGCTCCATCAGGGCGAGAGGCTTGGAGTGAATGCCTTAAACAGCCATGACCTGCTGGAGAAAGTCTGGAGGAGCAGCAACCAGAAACCTCGAAAAATCCAGCAGGCATGAAAAGTTTGCAGACGTCTGGGTCACATGAATCCTGGGAGCAGAGGCATGATGGGAGCTACAGCAGCATCCCAACACATGAAAGACTACTGTGAGGCCGTGAGGTGGAACAGCAAGTCCCTCTCAGGCAGCCCTTGGGCTACAGGAGGCAGGATGAGAAGAAAACCTTTCTGGCAGAAAGGGCAGCGAAGCACTCGAAGAGGCGGCCTCGGGAGGTGTTTAAGACCAGGTGGGACACACTGCCAGCAAAGGTGAGGTAGAGGTGCTCCTGCCAAGGGCAGGGATGGATCAGCTGTCTCCTGTGCTGAGTTTACCTCCGGACCTACCCCCACCATGCTCCAGCCCCGCCCGCTCACCTCCTGCTTCACCACCCAGCCATCCTCCGAGCATCTCACGGCGTTCTCCTCTTTTCACCCAGCACCACCCCATCCCTGTCATCTCTTGCCCCAGCATCTCCCCCTTCCTGCTGCATCCTTCCCACGCTGCCTCCCCAGCCCACCCCCAGCCACACACTTGGCTGGGCGTGTGCAGCCACTCAGCCTCTTTGCAGGAGGCTCAAGCTTGACCTACTGTGTCTTCATTAGGAAGAGCTGCAAGCCCAGAAAGCACTTAAATGACAAAGTACTCGTGCAGTATTTGCTAACCAGCGCTATGCACTGACCTCTTGGTACTTCTAAGGGATGGGGATTTTTCTCTAATGAAGACCACAGCCAGCAAACCTTGATCCACATTGTGTTTCAGAGCTGAGAAGCTGAGCACAGGCATCTGGAGATCATTTTCCACTGCCAAAGGCCCTGGTGCTGTTAAAGCCCTGGGACTGGCCAGGCTGCAGCCCTCCAGCCTGGTCTCCTTCAGGGGACAAAAGTCTCTGTGCAGATGAGAATGGAGGAATCAGCTATGAGAACTTGTCAGGTTGTAAAAGAGGGCAGTGGACAACATCTCTGTGACCTGAGCAAGTGTCCTGGCTGAGCAGGGAGGGATCCAGCTGGAGACTGCTGCTGCAGAGCTTAGGGATGGCTGGGACAAGCCTCCAGCAACCTGAGCTTCAGGGACCATGGAAGAGATGGCAGAAAGCAGCACTTGGGAAGGTAAACAAAGCAGGAGTGCAGAGATGCAGGCCAGGGGGAAGGGGGACAGCAGTGGCATGTGTGTGTGGCAGATGCAAAGCACAAGCCTCACCCATCAGCAGGAAGGTGCCAGGGTGGTTACGGCCAACACAGACTGTTGTGACCAAGTGGGCTTTTGGCCTCTTGCTGCAATGTTCACCTCCAGCACAACCCACCAATGCCCCACAGCTCGTGAGAGCAATCACAGCTTCGCTTCCCTCACCCAGTAACACTTTCCACTGGCTACTGCCATGTTCAGGGACACCTAGCCCAGGAGATCTTCCTCTGCTCTAACAAAGGCCACCATGCAGAGCCCTGCAGCAGCCACCCTCATGGGGATGGGTTTAAGCCTGTGGATTCACAGCTGGAAAAACTAAAAGGGCTCATGGCTCTTATTCTCCTTACCCATCCAAAACACCCTCCACTAACCCAGGAGGTGAATGTCCGTTGTGCCACTTCACTTTAAGCTGACTGCAAAGTGACATTGTTCAGGCTGATAGGAAGGATGCATACACTCTTATCTGAAGGCTCTAGGAAGATTTAAGTTCAAGTTTAGTAAAAAAAATAAAATAAAATCACTTTGCCGGAAACAGAGGCATCCATGCTGGATTTATTCTATCTTAAGTAAACCATACCAACCGCACTGACACCAGTGCAAACAGAGATAAGGCAGGGCAAGGAGCCTCAGTCCTCAGAGCCTTCATTCTCAGCATGGTGTGGATAAGAGAAGAGCGGGAGCCTGAGATGACACCTTTCCAGTTCCAAATATCTGTTCAAGGCACCCATAGGCAGCTCCAGCACCCTCTCCTCAGTGCGAGCTCCCTGGGGCACCCACCCCTGCAAAGCAGCCACGATGCTGCAGGGAGCAGGAGCCTCTGATGGCTACATGCACCCAAAGGTACACCTGCTGCCAGCCACAGCATCTCAGCTGCATCTCTGGGAGTGACAAGGAACAGCACCAAGAACGGTGCAGCTGTTGAACTTGCTGCTGCACAACCCCACAGGCAGGGACAGCTCAGCTGGGACCTGTGTCTGAGGGCCCTTCCAGCCATCAGCCCTTGCTCCAGGACTGCAGCCCACCTTGGTGCTGCCCTGCCCCTCCCTGTCCCGGAATGATGCAGGAGTTATCTCCATCCCTGAGTGGACTCCATAAAAGCGCTGCATCTTCTCACGCTCTGCTGCCTCCGGCAGCACAAACACCGACCCTCACCTTTGCAAATCGCTCCCCGGAGTGCAAGTGGAGCACCAGGGCGGTGGTCTGCCCACAGCCAGCTCTGCAAAGCAGCAGGCTTCGAGGGGGCTGGGAAGAAGCTTCCAGCAAGGGAGCACTGCAGAATTTGTGCAGCTGTAGGGAAGCCTCAGCTGGTACTTGTCCAAGTCAGCTTCTTGGAGAGCAGTGGAGAAGCCACAAGGCTTTTCCCGCAGAGCTGCCGAAGTGCTTCCTGAGCCCAGGAGCTGCTGGGAGCTCCAGCCACCCTCACACAGCAGAGGAAGGTGCTGGACCTGCATATTTGTCTCTGCAATGTCGCAGACTCTTCACAGTCCCAGCCAGAGAGATTTGGGCATTCGCTAATGAAAACCAGGAAGAGCTGCTAAGTGCAGGGCAACCACATTTTTCCCCTCCAAAAATGACATCCACCTCCTCATGCCCTGCAGCAAGGCTTGCCCAGGCTGGAGATGAAGGGAAGGAAAAATCATCTTGGCGTCTACCACAGCCAAAAACAGGCTGGAAGTGTTGGCAGCACAAAGCATGGGGCAGAGCTGCATTTTGCACTGTACACTCAGGGTGTGTGTGTGTGTGTGTGTGTGTGTACATGGTCTTTGGGTGGGCAGCCCTATTTTTGCAGCAAAATCTGAGCCTCAAATGAGTCTCAGTGCTGTCAGCTCCCCTGGCACCATGCATGGCTAGCTGCTCTCAAAGCACTGCTGCCCTGTACTGCTACCAGAGAAGGGACCAATGTGTATGGAGGAGACTGGCATTTAGAAAATTTCCATATAGGAAATTACTGTGGGCAACTGGGCAGGGAAACAGGGATGTTTTTCTGTCCCAGAGATAAACAAGCATGACTGATAAATTCTCAGTCCTTTGTCTGCTCTGAAATACACAGAGCTTAGGGGTGGCAGAAGTCATGAAAACTCCAGTAAGGTGGGAGCTGAGGCATTTTCAACCACTAAAATACTGTTCTGTGAGAGGAGAGCTTATCACTGCTCGTCTGTGGCCTTAGAAATGGTAATCATGATTATTCCAGAATGAGTCAATGTTCAAATGTTCAACCTGAGGAAATCAGCACTGCAGGTACATTACCCTCTCCCCAAGCATTACTAACCTAGGATACACAAGGAGGAGTGTGGGAGCTTCTGTGTTTCATCACAAGTGACTCAATTAATTCAAGCCAACAGCTACCAGAGCCTGGCCAGAGCTGGAGGGAAGTGCCAGTGTCTGGGTGCTTTAATTCTTGGCACGCCACACCTGGCTGTCCAAACGGCTGGCACTGGGGACCTGCTGGTCCATGAGTCAACAGAGGCCAGTGGGGGCAAAGGGAATGTCCCCCTCCAGCTCCCTGGGAGGTGACCAGAGGCAACTGCAGATGGGCTGCAAAGAAACCCTGCCCATGAGCAGAGCCAGCGGGGAAGGAAACGCAGGAGATGAGCGCACCCAAGGTGTTCTGTCATGCCTTATATCATCCCCTCCTCTGGCAGTAGCCTGGAGCCTGCTTCGCTGGCCCTGGCTGGAGGGCTGGGGGCGGCGGGGGTCTGCCAGCCCTGGCAGCCGGTGGCAGGGCCGGGAGAGGAAGCGCTTTGAAGTGGCTGGTGATCACTGGCACAGCCGGCTCCGGAGGCAGCGTGCAGAGACTCCCTAATGCGCCAGCCCTTTCAGGGGCAGCCTTGGCACTCAGAGAGATGGCGTGTGAATAGCCAGGACAGCAACAGGAAAAGCAAAGCAAAGAAACCAAACAACAGAACTGGGGGAAACGGCTGGAAGGAAAGCGCTCCCCAAACCTCCAAGCCCAGCTGCACTGGCCCCGCCAAACCCAGGGGTGCAGGGAGACAGAGGCTGGGATGCAGGGATGCTGCTGCTGCTGCAGGACGCCCAGGACAGCAGCCTGTGCCGGCCAGATGCCCTGTACTGAGCCTTTCAGAAGAGCTTGGCTGCCTGACCGTCCACACGTTCATTTTTGGGATGCACAGAGCAGCCAGCCCTCCGTGCCTGCAAGGGGGCTGTGTGGAGGGACGGTGAG
Organism: Promerops cafer; assembly: GCA_013398275.1. NCBI lineage: Eukaryota > Metazoa > Chordata > Aves > Passeriformes > Nectariniidae > Promerops > Promerops cafer. Next base: position 21,070 of record VZSE01013519.1, read on the forward strand.
GCGTTGTGTCTGACACGGGGCCGAGCCAGCTACCGTTTGTACATCTCTACTCCCTTGTGCATGTCACTGGCTGGGAATACAGATCATTCAGGGGCAATGGGGGAAGGTCAGTGGAGGCAAGGCAAAGCAGAGATGTGTCTGAACTGGAGGTGCTCAGCTGCCCATGGGGCAGCTAGGGCTCAGGGAGGCTGCTGTGCCATGGGCTGGAGACCAAATCCTTACTGGCAGGACTGGCACTGGCATGGGGGTGTGAGCAGTGAGGAGCAGCCTGGCAGGCACAACGCTCAGGGTAGAATCTGCAGCATTTACACAGCCAGGAGAGGCTTTATGCTTTTAACCAAGGAGCTCTGGATGCAAAATGATAAGGGATGCACTGGGGGAAAAGCTCAGCCCAGGATGGACTGCAGTCCCCCATCACACAGGTCCTTCCCTGAGCAGGTCTGTATACCCCCAGTGGGGTAACCCAACCTAAGGGATGGATGCATTTAAGTGCTACCTGCCATCAGAGGCTACCCCTCATTCCCAGGGACTGGGAGGCTCTCAGTGCCAGTGGGAAGGTGGAAGTGCAGGCTCAGCCCAGGAGAAGCTGTTCTGAAAGGCCTGGAGCAACATGAGCATCCTCATGACCTGACCCCGGAGCTGTGCTCCCAGATGGCCAGAGCATCCCTGAGGCTGCTCCCAGTGGGAAGCAGGGGGTGGCAGGGTGGGCTGCTTGGAGGGTCCACAGTCTGGGTGGCAGCACAGAGAGGTGCTGGAGGAGTGCTGCAGGCCGGGGGCCAGCCAGGCACCCTCTCACTCTCTCACTCTCTCTCTCTTTCCTCTCTGTGCCTCTCTGCCGGTCGGCTTGCTACATACCTCCTTTCCTACATATTTTCTTGTTGGGCTTTCGGGTGCATTCCTTGGAAATCCGTTTTACTGTAAAATGAATAAAAGACTACAAAATAACAGGAGGCTCCACTGATGGGAGTGGGCATGCAATCACAACCACGCTGCTACCCTCCCACCGCCCCCGGGACCGCGGGAGGTGGGGAGGGAGCGTCGCCATGGGAGGAAAACTCTGGGCCAGCCGTGCTGGGCGAGAAGGAAGGCATGATGCATTCCGTGGGCCCCAGAGACAGAGGAGTGGAGCCGGCCAGCCTGGGAGAAGCCACTGACCCGCCAGGCTGCTCTGCTGTGTGCAGCAGACCCGCTGCGGGTCCCTTCTGGCCCGCTGAAAATCCCTGGGGGCTCCTGTTGCAGTGAGGCTGGGGCGGGCGTGCGGGCAGGCGCTGCCTCCTCTGCCCTCTACTTACAGTTCAGGTGGGATCCCCTACAAAGGAAAAGGTTAGACAAGGAGGCACCCAGCACCGCTCAGCCTCACCCCAACAGGACCGTGCCCCATGCGTCCCCAGCACGCCAGGCTCATCGCTCTGCCGCTGTCCCACCGGCGGACGGAGGAGCAGCCAAGCAATGTGTCTGCCAGTGCACCCCAACCTCCCATCCGTACCAGGGCCCAGAAAAGGGCTCTGTGGTCCCTTTCTTGCCGGAGCATCTTCCCAGGGAGAGGCAGAGAGTGTTCCTCCCAGCCGCAGCCCACGCCCACAACTAGCGCATGGACCTGGGGAGGGTGGGAAGCAGGGAGGAAGGACGAACTCGAACCAACTCAAGACAGAACCTGGCACTCGGCGCCTGTGGGGAGCACAAATCAGCTTGTCACTCTGTGGATCTGCGGTCAGAGAGTCGGATTCAGATTTAGCAATACAAGAGAGGAACCTGTGACGATGCCATGGAGGTGGAGGGGTGGGACCGGGAGGCGTGGAGGAGCAGGATCACGCGAGACAGAGATGGCAGCTGAGGGCAAGAGGGCAAGCTGCGTGGCCAGAGAAAGCTTTCCACAAACAGACAGCATGCTGCAGGGTCCACAACCACATGCTTCAAACACAACACCCAGGTGAGACCAACCACTGCTGGGGAGGGGTGGAGTGACCCCCCCCTCGCTCTCCTGCGGTCACCCCAGTGGAGACTCACCATCCTCCGTGGGGATGTAGATGTTGAGGTACAGACAGTCCTCATTGGGGTCCTGGATGTACGTGGCCACGATATCCAAATTGGAGGTAAACCAGATGGGCAGCATGATCTCAGGAACGGCGTTGTGGATGTTCTGGGGGCAGACTGGTGAGAAGTGGGTAGCGTTCCTGATGCCCGACCAGGATGGTGGTGGCTCGGGGGGCATGAATCTCTTCTCCCCGACGGGGGGAGCGGCATAAGGAACCCCCAGGTACTGGTCCACGGGCCCCAGGATCTCACTGGGCAACGGCACGCGCACCCCTCGTAACTTCCCATAGTGCGTGTTGACAGTGGGCGAGTAGACCTGGCCCTCCATCTGCACAACCATCGAGGCAAAGCTCAGGACCCAGAGGGTGAGACGCAGGTCCCAGCTGGCCACCAGCTCAGGCACTTGGAGAACAGGGGGGAAGAGAGGGCTTCTCCAGAGTATTAGCCACATTGTCCGGGAGAAACAGCACCAACATCCAGGCCTGAAGCTCCTGGGGTGAGGTCTCAGAGCAACCCCATCACACCAAGCCTCCGATTTGCCCACCAGGAACAGATGGAGCAGATGAGACAGGAGTCAGGAGTGCGCAGCCCAGCCACACCTTCTGCTGGGTGAGTCGGGAGCACGGACGCAGGGAGATGTGGCACCAGCTCCTCACAGCCTCCCAGCTGCCTGCTGCTGCCTGCCTGCCAGCGGCCCAGCCCGGAGGTGTCTGCTGATACTGTGGAGAGATGGAAGGAATTAACAGCAGACTTGCTCTGGAAGAGTTGAAGACCTGCAGTGCAGAAGGAGCCAGGATGTCTGGCTGAGCTTCCCACCCATGCCACTGGTGCTCACTGGCTCTGCCACCAGCCGGGCAGGTGGCTCTGGGAGCAGGCAAAAACAGGCAGAACAAGCAGAGCATGTGCAGGCACACACACAGTCTGCCCATGCCTGCAGAGCCTGTCCCCAGTGCTCAGGGGCTGCCCAGAGTACGGGTGCCAAGACAAGCAGACAGTGCTATGTCCCTCCCCATAAGGAGCCTGTTGGACGCCACTGGTGCCAAGCACAGCCCCTGCACAAGATCCCACAGGCACCTCTCCTCTCCTGGCTGTGTCGGAGCTGCCTGTGTTCCCACACCACGCAGCCTGCGCTCCTTGCCTGGGCTTCACCACAGCACTGCTCCCCAGTTCGGGTGCCACCACCCCTTATACACCAGCAAACTCGACCCCCACGTCCTAGCCAGGCACCCATCTCGCCCGCCAACACGGTCCCCATCAGCCTTCCCCCTCCAGTGGCCAAAGCAGTGAGATCCCCGGCAGGACCCGGGTGCTGGGCGGGCAGGAGGGGAACAGCCAGAGTGCGTGTGGGCATCTGCCCCCCGTCCCACTCCGCCCCGGCAAGCCCGGGGAGGCAGAGCTTCGCTCCCACGTCCCCGCCCGGGCTGGCAGCATCAGAAGGAGCAGCTGTGGCAGCCCCCGTGGGGCCCGCGGGGAAGGGAGGGCACTGCAGATGGGGACCCGCGGATGTGTCAGCGAGCGGAGCTCCTGTGCCAGGGAGCCCTCGCTGGGGGCTGTGTGGATTCTCAGTGCTCTGCCCTTCACCTGCCAGCACCGCCTGTCGCATTTAGGGCTTATGTAAGTGCCCCCGTCTCGGCTCCCCCCGCCAGCACCGCTGCTCCCGGGGGACCCGGGCACGGGGAGCCGCGGGGCTGCACCCGCCCGGTGCTCCCCTCACCCGGCCGGGCGAGCGCAGCATCAGCCGCCGGCCGGCTCCGCTCCTCGGCGGGCGGATCTTCAGCCGGGTCCCCGCGAAAAGGCTGTGGTGGCTCAGGGGATGCTCACTCGTCCTGTCTCAGCCACATGTCCTCACCCTGGGAGAGACGGCAGCGGCAGTGAGGCACCTCCGTTTTGCCCCAGGGCATCCTTACGTGCCCACCCGGTAGATCTCTCCCAGGCTCAGAGGGGAGCGGAGTTGCCTTGGAATTATTGGAGCACAAAATAAGGGCTGTATGCAGATGGGAGTTTGCAGCTCTGGTGGAGGTTCAGTTGGGCAGGGATTCCACAAATAGAGAACACCTCATCCAATGAGGAAAATCCACAGGGAAAAAAAACCCACCACCAAAAAAAAAAAAAAAAACAAACCCAAAAAAACCCAAACCTCCCAAACAGACAAACAGAAACCCACAAGAAACCACAACCAAAAGCCCCCACAGAAGGTGTCTCAAATCTGTACTGCACATGTGCAGGCAACTCACTGCTGGTCATTAAGGAAATGGGCTCATGCTGTGCCTGCCCTCCTGATATGCCCAAAGAACTTGGCAGCCTCAGAAATCAGGGTAACACGGTAAATAGAAACACTCATCTCAGAAAATCATGATACTGCATTCAGCCCACCCAAGCAGCAGGGCCTCGCAGGGCTGGGCATGCAGGCACCTCTCCAGAGCCTGCCAAGGGAATGCAGGTAAGGCCAGACAAGGAGGGCAGTACATCTCTGCACATCACTCCCCTGCTCCTCCTCCTGCCCCACGAGGCAGTGACAGAAACACACCAGCAGGAGCACAACACTGCTGCATTATCCCCCAAAGAGATGCCAAAGCCTAAGAAATAAAAGCTGAGTCAAGGGCCAGAAAAACACCTGAGGCACCCAGAGACCCCAAGCTCAGTTCTGCCCACCACTGCTGGAGCTGCCTCTGCAGCACAGTGCCTTGGCTGCCCTGTTCTGCCTGCAGCTCTGGAAGAAAACCATCATTCATCTCACATTCCTTGCCGCAATGCTCCTCCTTCAGCAGAGAACTGACTTTTGCCTGACAGTGACATCCCAGGGGTGTAGTGCTGGCCCGGGACCCCCCAAAGCTGAATTCCCAAGCAGGATCTCAAAGGTGCTTCAGACCCATCACTCTGCCTGACACTGCTGGAAGGCAAACTGCCCAGTGTAAATCTTCTGCTCAGGTTCCTTCAGGTACCACAGGTTAGGATAAAGCTAATTATTAATGACTGTCATATCTAATTTGTATGACTGGAAGCTACAGGCAGCTTCCAGTCTTTATGATACAGCACACAGTGCTCCCTGCAGAGCCATTTCAACTGATCCATCATCATTTTCTGTCTGCAGGAACACCACAGCCCTGCCAGTGCTGGTTCACCAGCTGATTTCCCAGCTCCAGAGCTTCCTCATGGCTGCAGCCACATGCTGCCGTGGGCACTGCTGCTCCACCAGCTCCTCCAGGCAACCAATTTCATGGCACCAGGCAGTGCCACTGCACAGCTGCCCAGCTGGGCTGCACACACCAGTCACGGGGCTGAATTCACAACCCACGTTGCATCCGTGGAGCTTCCGCACGCCCACTGTAACCATCCTGTCCTGACACAATGAGGAATCTCTTTTTACAAAGCACAGCCAAAAACCAGCTTCTTGCTACAGCTCCTCAGAATTACGCTGTGATGATATTCCTCTGGGTTTTTGTTTAATCTTCATCCAACTGAAAAAACATGGAAATCTGAAGACAAAAAAACATAAGCTAAGACAGAATTAAGTACACATTCTTAACTTAAACAAAATGATGCTAGAGGTCTTAAAACTGTCTCCAATTACGAGTTTTACAAAGCATGAGGCACAGAGGTGAGTTGCAATAGTGATAGCCAAATATGTCCAGATATGGAGATGCACAGTCAAGGCCCAGCAGCCCTAATGTTACCCTGGAGAGCCACAATGCCTTAACACTCAAATACAGCTCACGGTATTTTAACATTTGTAATTCCACATTTGGTTCCATCATTTTTTAAAGACTCTTTGCCTCCATCTGCCCATGTCCCTGCAGCACAGAATAAAGGCACCCAATCTCAGTGACATGCTTCTAAGCCTTCCTATGTTTGGATTTTTTTCAATTACAAACCCAAAAGATGATGCAAACCCTATATCTGAAATTCCCTGGGTTTCAAATGCCTGATTTGGGATAATTACAATACCCCTGTAACACATCTGATACCCTCATATTGCTGTTCTGTGCTCTGTGCTTTCTGATGTAACTTCATGTTAACATAACATTTAGGATGGGAATTTAGCCTTAATTTAATGCTGACAGACTGCCATAAAAACCCAAGCTTAATCCCTTTCACTGTGGGTTGTTGCATGTGCCTTGCATTGCTGCCTGCCGCCTCAACAGCTCTTAAGCTTCTCGGTCTTTCAAAGCACGAGAAAGAACTGAGAGACCAGAGAAAGGACATTTCGTTCAGGGAAGCAATTCCCTTCGCATCCCATGGGAGGTGGGAGCAAAACTTTCCCAGTTTTGCCGCCTACAGCGCTCTCACTCTTCCCTCCAGCAGGGAAGCCAAACGTGTCCCCCAGCAGAGCTGGGCCGCTGCCTGCCCGCAGCCCCGCGCCAGGAGCCGCGCCTGCCAACGAGACATGGAACCGGGCTGGGCTGGGCACACACAGCCAAACTGGGAGCGCTCAGACAGGCACGCAGTGAGGAACTGGGAGCATAAAGACGCCGCAGGCATCCCAGGTCGCTCTGCCAGGCCGCCGGTGGGTGAGCAGAGGAAGTGAGGCTGCTAGCTGTTGGGGATGTTATTCATGTGCTTTGGAAAACAAATGCTCTATAGGTATTTCCATGGCCACACTGTCTGCCAGACGGCTTCCTCCTCAGCAAAGTGACGCTCTCCATGGAAACCTGGGTGGGTGGGATCCTCTGGAAGCCTCTCTCACAGATGCATATTCAGGCATCTCAACACCAGCCAGACAAGCCGGATCCACACCTCCTCTGGCAGACGGCCGAGGAGATGCGAGCAGACAGCCTGCTCTGGTATTGGACCCTTCATCGGGGCCCAGCCTCCTGCCCTGGAGCACCAACCCCAAGTTCATCACACCCATGCTGTGGCTCTGTGTCCCATGAGGTTCAGAGCCAGGACAGATGGAGGCCTCAGAGCACCCAGCTGGCACGGATGGATGATCTCCTTCCAACAGCAAGCAGACAGGATGTCCCATTGCACCCTCCAGCCACTGTGCCTTGTGCAGCTCTGCTCACCATTTGACCCCGTTGTACTTTGCTAAGGGGCAGCCCGTGCACCCCAGAACAAACATGCACCCAGCAAGCAGCATGAGAAATTTCTGCCTTCTCTTCTCCAAACCTTTCCACCAGCCTGTGCTCCAGGAGCTCAGGTTGGTGCTCAGCTCTCAGGCAGCAGCACCTGCCAGACCCACTCCCCACCTGGCATCTTCTCTCCTCCGCTGGGCAGTAATCCCAGCTCTCACCCAGCCCCACCCCACCCTGCCTACAGCACTGTAGAAACCCCACAAGAAGCCCTGGGGAGCAGAGCAGCTGCAGCATAACTGGAGCGATGTGCTTGTGTCCCTGTGTCCCAGTAACCCCTCAAGAACAGGTCTCATGAGACCACAGGTCTATGCCTGCAGGTCTCATCCCAGGTTACCCATCCATGCCACAGGCAGATGTTTCCTGGTCCCACAGCGCTGTGGGGGCATTTCCCAGGTCCCTCACAGAGCTGGTGAACAGTGATAGATGGCTCACAGTTACACTGGAAAGGACACGGAGGGTTTCAGGAAGGTCTGCCCTGCTGCTGCTGTTGCTCTGCTTTTCCATGAATGACCTAGATGATAGAACAGAGTATGTTTCAAAATCTGCACGTGACACCCCAGCACTTTAGAGGCCAGGATGGGAATTTGACACGCTCCTGACAGACTGGGAAAAGGGCTGAGAGATGATGAGCAGGACTGTAGGGCATTGGGAGGTAAAAAATCACACAAACAGGCCACGGAAGAAGAGACAGCAGCAGTTCTGCCACAAGGGTCATGAGGGCTACAGGTGAGCACAAACTGAACGTGAGCCAGCATATCATTGCCACAAAAAAAGGCAACTACAGGAGGATGTGTGAAAGGCCAGCTCACACATGAAGTAATTACTCCCCTTTCAGCTCATAAGGACACACCAAGTAATTTTACAGAGAACCAGTTCATTCCCCAAAAGATTTGGACTAACTGAGAGAGGCCATGGGAGACCAGCAAGATCATCAAAAAGCTTTGGAGAAACGTCTGGAAGATTGGGATTAGTCTAGACAAGAAAAGTCACAGGGCACAGTTTTATAACATGCAAAGGCCACTGCAAAAAAGTTCAGAACACTCTGCCCTTTTGTGCTAGGTAGGAGACACATCCATATTAAGAAAGAAAAGTTAAGTGTACACCAGGAAAAGTTAAAGCACTCCATGGCTATCTGCAAAGGGTGCTACATGGCAGATGGATGGACCAAGTGATTCCCAGCAGCCCCTCCAGCCCAGTCTCCTACATTTGTCATTACCCTGGCTGGCAGCTCTGCCCCTGCCCTCATTCATTCAGCATTTGTCACCATCTGGGTGTACACAGCCACCCTGGCCACGAACCCTTCAGCATTTAGGGTGCAGAGCAGAGCACTCAGGAGGCTTCCCAGCACCATGAAGCCCAAAACATCCATTCTCCACTCTGCAGAGGCCTCTCCCAGAGTCCAGTGTTCCCCACCTCGCTCTCCTCCTGAGGCACACCTGCAGCCTCCTCGTATGGAGGCACCACAGTCACTCCAAGGACAGAAGGAAAACAGTTACAGACCTCACCCTCCTTTGCATCACATACGTCCCTGTGCCTTGCCTTTCCTAGCTCCTGGCCACAGTACCACCAATATTTTAAGCTGAACGTCAGAAGCCTATGAGACACTCCACTGCACATCCTTTGCCCTGGGGAGAGGATGAGGGACCACGTGAGAAGTGTCAGTTAAGTTCCTCAACGCTGCGAGAACATATGTGGGACAGAAGCTCTTTGACAACTCCCAGACACATGCCAAGATCCTCGAGAGCTTCCATTCATAACAGGAGAACGTTACTCAAAATCCCTAGAAACAGACAATTTCAAGAGCCACTTCTGCTGTGGTGCCAAAGGCCTCCCGCTGCAATATGGCCTGTCACCATTTGCTCCATGGCCTTTAACCAGTTCTTCATGAAGGAGCCGAGCCTGCCTTGGGAAGGACACCAGGGGCAAAGCAGACCTTTCCCCTGCCCACATTTCAGCCTTTCCAGACATTTTTGGTGTTGAATGTCAGCACACTGCTCGGCGCCTGGCTCCAGAAGACACGCTACCCAGCAGGTGAGATAACCTGGATCATTTCCAACTCTTGTTTAGCATCAAGAGCTCCAAAAATGCAGGAGGTTTCTCAGTGTCACTGAGCTGTGACTGGTGATGCTGCTGAAGGACAGCCCGTGAGCACTGCAGCAGGGACAGTGTTGGGGTCAGCACCCAATACTGCTGATGCAAGAAGAAGGTGACCACTATAGAGGATCCAAGGACAACTGTGCTTGAAAGCCTGGAGTTTTTTGGAGTGGGCTACATGCTCACCTTGAGTTAGTCTAGATTTTGAATGACCTTCCCAGCCACTGCTTCCCAGGAGCCTGGTGGAAAGCTGAGACAGGGCCACGTGGCACAGCCCACAGCTGCTGTGTGAGCAGAAGGCTCTGCCAGGACAGGAGGAGGGCAGTGGCAGCAGCCTCTCGGTGGACTGGTGGGCTCCCACATGGCTCAGGGATAGCTGCTGGAAGCAGGCTATTTATTGCCACGTTCTGGATGGAAATAATCTGGATTATCTCACATTATGGCTTTCCTGACCCCAGCATGAAGACACAGTGGCAGTTTTTCTCTCCCTCACCTTGCTATTTGCAGTTCCAACGTACAAACACTCACCTGCAGGGGCAGAGGTTAAGGAGAGGCACTGTCCGAGCACATCTGAACCCACACTCGCTCCCCAGCCCGAAGCGCCGGCAGCGAAGGAAGCGCCGGACCCAGCCCGGAGGATCTCAGAGCCCCGGGACTCCCCGCGGCCGGCAGCATCTGGAAGTGGCATCGCTCTGTGTCGGTCAGGAGGGAACCGCGGTGGCTCCCGGAGCCCCGTGTGAGGCTGAGATTGCCCGCAGCCCGCGGGAGCTGTCCCGTCAGCACCGCCCGGGACCGGCCCCGCCAGCGCCCCGGCAAAGCGCAGCTCCGGGACCAGCGGAGGGGCGACCTCGGGGCTCCTGGCAGCTTCCTGAGCAGAGAAGTGGAGAGGGAGGTGCTGAGCTCCTCTCCCTGGTATCCAGCGACAGCACAGGAGGGAACGGTTCAAAGCTGTGCCGGGGAAGGTTTACACTGGGCGTTAGGAAGCATTTGTTTAGCCAGAGGGTGGTCAAACACCGGGACAGGCTTCCTAGAGAGGTGGTCGAGCCTGTCAGTGTTTAAGAGGCATTTGGACAACACCCTTAGCCACATGCCTTAATTTTAGGTCAGCCCTGAGTGGGCCAGGCAGTTGGCTGGATGATCATTTTAGGTCCCTTCCAATGGAAATTATTCTATTCTATTCTATTCTATTCTATTCTATTCTATTCTATTCTATTCTATTCTATCCCATCCCATCCCATCCCATCCCATCCCATCCCATCCCATCCCATCCCATCCTCAGCAGTGCTTCACAAATATGTGTTAGAGTTACTCCACCTCTGGCTTTGTGCAGACTGACAATGCAAAAGTGCATCCACAGAGCCCTGGAATTTCCAGACGAGTACTCAGGAGTGAGCTGACAGACAATCTGCTTTCAGCAAGCCCTTGGCACCAGCACAGAGTTCATGCCAAGACAACTTGCTGGCTCTCCCACACATCACAAACAAGCATCAGGCACCTACTCTAAGGCAATATAATCTCCCTCAAATCTGTGATCAACACTCCACAGCTAGCAGCCCAAGTGCAAATCTCACCCAGCGAAGAGAGAGCTAACTCCACCAGCAGCATTCCCCTCACTTCCTTCTCCAGCTTCAGGAAGCCACAGAGTGACATTACCCCACCTGCTCATCACCATCCCCCTCACATCTGCCACAGTGATGCCTCCTCTCCTAAATAATTGCCCTGGAAACTACTGTGGCTAACAGGGGCCATTTTTAAAGCTAACATGGATTATGAACCATGTTAGGGAGCAATTACACAAGCACGAGGCTTATCAATAAGCTTCTGAAAGTCCAAGTCCAAACACATTCGTATCTCTTACGTTAGCAAAAGCAGGTTTGAAGTCTATTAAAGAAAGGAGACCTTGGCGACCCAAAGAGGTCGGCTCAGTGACACCCCCGTTTCTGAAATGCCTGAAACTAAGAGGCAAGTATGAAACCAAGTTGCTGATGCAACATCCTTGCCCAAAACTCTCTCATACCCCAGCCTCTCAAGCTGCTTTCTGGGCACCCAGCCATGCAAAGGACATGAAGCTCCCACAACCAATGGGCCACAGGCAACTTGCACAAAGCTCTGTCCTACCCATACCACCACCTGTGCTAGAACAGCTCAAGACATCTCACACAAGCTCCAAGGAAAGCTGAGAAGGCATCAGTGGCTGCAGGCAGGGTGAGTGTGTGCACAGCCAGTGCTTTCCATGGACTAGCGTGGACTGGGGGAGGCTCTATAAATGTAAGGAGGTGGGCTGGGCAGAGAGGAACCGACTGCAGCTTAAAATACATGGACTTCCTGCAAATGTGATTAGGGAGGGTGGGCAACAAAATCCAAGAGTGTTCTGAATGGGAACAGCTACATCCAAAATAAGTTGTCAATGTTTCATTTTTACTGACTCAAAGCAGGAAGCCAATTCCACTTAATCGGGGGTTGAAATCCAGACGGTGGCTTTGGAGCCTCTGGTTTCAGCAGCAGAGCCAGTAAAGGACTGTTTCTTTTATCAGCATCTGCCCCAGCCACCCATTTCTGCCTATCACTTTTTATCAGCTCAGAGAAGTTTTGCAGGGCAGAATTGTAAAACAGGTCAGGGAAGTAATCTAGGCTAAAGGAAATAAAACCCAGGACAAAGAACAAAGATGAAGGAAATAGCTGGAGACAAGCAGGAACTAACTTTTGCACAGAAGCTGAAACATGACACAGTAAGTTTTCTTGTGAAGAGATGAGGTTACAAGTTATCTGGCAGTGTACAAGCACCATCTTTGTGCACCACATGTTACCACCACCTTGTCTTGTACCATGAGACACCAAGCCTGTGGAGCAAGATGGCTCTGTGGGGAGAGCACATCCCTGTGCAAGGGGTGGTGCAGGCCATGCCAACAGAGCCACCCCTGAGGGTCACAGTGCAGGCAGTAGAGCCACGTGGGCTCCCTCAGGGTGCAGGAAAGGTCAGGCATTGCAGTCCAGCACCAAATTGTTTCCTCACTGCAGGGTCTTTGTCCAGGAAAGCCACCCCAGGAGATGTTTGAGCTCATTGTCCACACCACCTCCACCTTGTTAGAACAGTCCCTACTGCCAGGTGAAACACCAGGCAGGCTCTGCACAGACACAGGTGCCCAGAGCCTGTGATGCAGGGCTGTTCCCCCCCATGCTCCCCAGTTTCCCACAGCTGGGAGAGCTGCAGGTCCCGTCCTGTGCCAGGGAGATGCCCCAGCTGAACTCCAGCCCATTGCCCTACAGTGTGCCCCAGCACATCCCACTGGACTCTAGATGCTGAGTTTTACGTTAATGTGAGTGGCCCTGACCAAAGACCAGATGTGATTTTCTGACCATATTGCAGATGTCCCTTTGAGCCTACTGGCATCAGCAGTGACCCACTGCTCCATGACACTGCAGTTTGCCTGGGGGCACAATTAGTCCCAGCTCTGCCGTGGCTGGCCTGGGAGACCACGATGCCCTCCTCACAGCACTGGACTCTTCATCTACAACAGAGGGCTGCTCTCTGCAAAGCAGGGAGTGGGATACCCAGACCTGGACTGGGGCAGGAGATGGGCAGCAGTGACCACTGGAAGCAAAGCACAGGTAGGACAGAGCACGGTCAGCGCAAGCTGCATTTGCTAATGCTGTAATGCACATTCCCTCTGCTCCCACCAGCAAGCAGGTTTCACTGGAAACATCCGAAAGATCCAGATGTGGGGGCAGGAGAATGCCACTGCTGCTGGAAGCACCATGGACTCCTCCATCCACACCACCACCCTGCAAGCCGTCGGTGGCAGAGGGCACCAGGTCCCTTTCCCTCCCAGCTGCGCCACGCTCCTCGCCCCCGCAGGGCAGGGGACACCGTCCCAGGGCAGCACCCCTTGGCAGAGCTCCTGCGGGAGCCGGGGCCGCACACCCAGAGCCAACATGACACAGCGTCGAGCAGCCACATCCTGCAGCAGCCGCCGCTCCTCCAGGCTGACGTCAGCCTCCGCAAGAGCTGGCAGGCAGGACATGCTGTGCATGCCGGCCGCGCTGCTCCCAGACACCGCCTGGCTCCGGCACACACTGGGGCCTGTGTTCCTCACCAGCTACGACTTATCTACAAATTGAATTTCACACTCGCACGCCCCAGAACAAGGCACAGGTGCTGGAGAAGCCACCCTCCCCCTCTCCACATCTGCCTTCCCGCTCGCCCCACCCCGCTGCTGAGCGCCGGGATCATGGCTGGAGCTCTGGAGCGGCTCCCGGGCAAAGCCCCGGCAGGCACAGGCGGCATCGGCTCACGGCGGAGCTGCTCGGGGCGACATCAGGGCGAGGGGAGCCCTGAAGCCCCTGGCACAAGGGCCACCCCCGTGTGCTGCTGGCACGGCACAGCGTCCGAAACCGCCCATCTGCAGCTGAACGAGAGAAAAGCCCATCCCAGAGCTACTGGTTTCCCCAGAAACCCTACAGGCTTTCCCAGGAATTCTGGAAACGCACAGATTTGGTATGTGCTCCAGTAAGCAACCTAAAGAGTTTATACAGTTGTCACAGCCAGTGACCACCACTGGCACAGGCTGTGTGCACAGCTGGCAGCCCAGACAGATGTGGTGTCTGTCACCTCGGAAGGACCTCAGACAGCCCGAGCGTACAGCACAGCCCATGGTGCAGCCCAGGCCCACGACAGCCTCTACCCAACTAAGAGGAGCAGCTTCCTTCAGCAGGGGAGCCTGTCCTCAACAAGGCCACCAGCTCCTCACATTCCCAAACCAAAACCAAAGCTGGCGTGACTAAGCAGAAGACCATGGAAGCACCCTGGACTGGAGCCTGCAGCCACAGCAGCTCCACAAAGTCATGCTCATGCAGCCAGGGCTCACTAGAGACTGTAGGTCAGGCAAGCCAGCAGCTAGAAAGGAAACCCATTCAAATTTAATCCAAAATGTATTTTCTATTTTCCCTTGTAAATTTATCCTCCCGTATTTTCTATCTTCAAGCACAAAAAAGCAGAAAGCCTAAAACCTCTGGCAAAAAATCCTTTAATGTGTTTTACTGCAAATACCACCTCGTGTTGAGAAATAAGCTGGACCAGAGCAAATCAGGCAGCCTGGGGATGCCCTGTGTCTCCAGAGGGAGCAGACCAGAATGAAGCAGGACAGACAGGCATGCCGCAAGGACCAACAATGCCAAGGAAAGTCAAGTTCAAGTGCCAAGACGTCTCTCATGCTCCCTGCTGCTCCTCAGAGGTCCCTGAGCACAGCTCTGCCTCAGCAGATGCCCACTTGGAAGCATCGCTGCCGGCGGACACAGGAGGAGTTTTTTGTTACAAAGAGTAGGCAACCAACTGGCTTCTCTTAAAGTCGTGAGCATCAAAGTACAGCAGCTCCCTGCCCAAATCTGCAATCTCAGATTCTCATCCAGAGATCCTAGTGGCAACAGAGACCAAAAAGACAGGACAGGAACAGAGATTGTTTCTTTCTTGAGGCACAGGACAGCTGCTGTCCAAGAGAAATTTTGGTTTGTGGTTGCAAGGACACCCTGGTGCTGCTGGCTGGACACTTCCCTCAGTCCTCCTGGAATTGATAAGGATGAGAAACAGCATCCTCTTCATAACCAACAACCTCACTCGAGCTCATACTGCTGTCTGCCAGCCAAAACCCACAGGGGACTGCTGGATCCCAGCTCATCCCTGCATCCTCCTCTCTGAGTCCACTTCTACCGTAAGAAGCCAACCGCTCCCAAGCCAAGGCTCTCCATGTCCCTGGACTGCTCAGGAGCTGGGGAACAGCCTTTTGGCATCCCACATTCACCAAGGTAAGGCTGAACTGGACCCTCATGGGTAACAGGACATGAGTCTTTTCTCATTTGAGGATAAAACCAGGAACAAAACTGACACTGGTGTTTCCTGATGTGTATGAGAACAGGCAGAGTCAGGGGACTGGAGGAGAGGGAGATGAAGATCAGATCCCTGGTGATCCCACAGTGCCTATCATGTGCAGCAAGTACCAGGGAATTGGGACAGCTCTAAGATGAGACTCCAGCTCTGCTGCCAGCGTGTCCCCGTGCCCAGGGAACCAGAGGAAGCAGAGCTGTCAGGGAACACAGCAGGAAGGGATATTGCCATTCATTTCCAGACCAGCTGATCTAGTACCTGATCAGTAGACAAACACCTGTCAGAGGTCTCCAGCAAAGGGTCCTGTGAAGCCAAGGCTTGGTGCTTAGCACATGTCTTGTGTCTGCCAGCAGGGGCACCTCCATCATGTGGGCAAAGCATCCCACACTCTCAGCGAGGAAGCAGGACTGAGCATGCATCTATCACCCTGTGCCAAGCTAAGTAACAGAACTGCATGGGGATAAACCCATCCTTCTTTGCCAAAGCCCAGTGCTCCCTCCCGGCTCCACACTCTCTGGTGGGCAGAATGTTATGAAAATGACAGAGCAGACTAAAGTCCACCTTGCTCTGTGTACTTGCAAGCAGTCAGAAGCACAAGTAATTCACAGCTCAGCAGCTGCCCAACCAGAGGTGGATCTCAGTGTATTTATTAGTTCTGGGGGAACCTCTTGTCCTTCTTGAAATCATCCCATTTCTCCTGAAACTAATGCAAGGTTTTGCTGTTCATGACACCTTGTCCTGAGGACTTCTGTGATTTGATAGCACATCTGCAGGAGGCAATGCCCCTCCTCCTGTTTGGCACCTCCTGAGAGCTTAATTTGATGTGACCTTGTACTTGTATGAAAATAAACAATGAACAGTTAACCTCTATTGCTTCTCTCCTGGCCTCCTGTAGACACATCTTATCCATCTTCTGTTGTTTCTTTTGCAGTCTGAAGAACCCTGCCTTATTTAGCCATTTTTTTGCAGAGAGGCCACCAGACCTCTGACCAACTCTGCTGCAACTTCCAGGCATTTGACTCCACAATGATCTCAACACCCACACATCTCTCCTGAGGACCCTGTGGGCAGCTCTAGAGACAGAGACACAGAGCAACCCCTGTCCCCTTCTCCTCCATCACTGTCCCATGAGTCCTCAAGTTGCTCAGTGGCGCCTGGAGTTATGTGAGGGCAGAAAAAAGACACAAAGACAGTTGGACTCAACACATTCACCTTCACAAGTCCTTTAGCACTGGGTGCCAGCACCAGGACATGGACAGGACCACCTCCACAGGGAGTGCCATGCAGGCATTTTGGCCACGTTACAGACTTGGGCATCTTCTCCCACTCCTTTAGAGCAGAACCAACTGCTTGACACAGGCCAAGTCCCTGCAGTCTCTGATCATCACAAAAGGGCATTCCCAGCATTCCTTCCCCAAGCCCATCTCAGAAGCCTCCTGACCAAACTTTTCCCAGCCATCCTTGCCCTCAGCAGCCCAGGCCCAGACCCAAACAATGCTCATGCACTGTACAAGCCCTGTAACACGCTCCCTCTGCAACCTTTCCCAAACTTTGCCACCTGCTCTGCTGGCACGGCCAGAGCATCTGGCCACCAGGCAAAGTTTCAGCTCTGCTTGCCAGGCACCTTACAGGATATGCTTGCACTGAGATGCAGTTTGAAAATAACAGATGTTACTCCACTGTTCTGCATTTTGCAGTGTCAGGAACAAGGCTTCTTTACCAACAATCCTCTGAGCTCCTTGCCAAGGCGGTCTCCTCCCAAACAGTGCTCCCCAGTACAAAACCTTGCTCACAGACAGCCCCTGGCACGTGCTGTCCCTGCTGCCAGGCAGACAGCATGGCAGAAGGAATATATTGCAAGAGCAGGGTTTCCACACACAACTTCAAGACTTAGCAGGAAGGCAGGCTTCATCATGGACTGCAATACCACGTGACTACTGAGCCCAGACAAGGCTCCAAACTGCACATAACCTCCCATCCAGGGAAAACTTCCAGGAGCTGCACAAACCAGACAGGACCCGGCAGCTGCAGCCAGAAGCACCCATGTCTTTCCACTGCTCCCTCTTCATCCCCATTTCCTCTCAGTCAGACTCGCTCCAGGGTCTGAATGATGTGGGTTCAAACTGGCAGCTCTGGCAATTGCAGGACCATTTATTCATTCCCCTCACACCCACAGCAGAATCCTGCTGAGGCCAGCAGCACACAGTGCTGGTCACAGCCTGCTCCCTGCCCCCAGCTCTGGGGAGTATCACGGTAGGAGACCACCAGAGCGTTCAGTCCCCCATCCAGCACCACCCAGCCCAGCTCAGCTCAGTCCTCAGACCCAGCTCTCCTCGAGTGCCCGAGGACCCAACCTGCCTCCTCCTGCTGACGTGCCCTGTGCTGCCTGTGACCACCTCCCCTCTGGGCCGACCCAGAGCCACAACGCCCTTGGCTGCCTTTCACAGCTCTGTCAGTGGCAGCCAGTAACCACAGACCACCAGCGCAGGAATCTGCCTGGGATCCCACAGGGAGCCGGTAACTTCCATCCCAGTGGCACTGGGAGTTCTAAGGACAGAGCCAGGCTGTCCCTGCCCCATCCCTCTGCACTCGGTGCACAGCCCCAGGACGGCAGATACACAGCCCCTCTGTGCTTTGCTCTGAGACTCCACAGGCTCCTCTGCAGCTCCACAACTTGTTGCACAGACACATGCTCCGTGTCCCCATCCCTTCCACTTGCCACCATCCTTCCACCCTTCTACTGTTACTGGATCCCTCCAGCTGCCGCCAGTGCAGCATGGACACTTCCACACTGCTCTGTCTGAGGCCACAATAGCTCCTGGACAGCCAAGAGAGCTTCCTTTCTCCCCTGCCTGCTGCAAAGAAATAGCTTCTAGAAGGCAGGATACAGGAAGATGGCAGCAAATTGCTTGGGAGGCAGCAGACTCGCTGTGGCTGGGGGGGTTTCGGAGCTGGCTGAGCTGATGCTGTTTGGGAATTGTTTAGATGGAGCTTAGAGACTTGATGACCTCAAGGTCCCTTTCTTATCAGCTGTCCTAAAACACCTCCTCCCTTGACACAAAAGCCAACATGGACCTGCCAGAGGATTTTGGCAGTCACTATCTCCTTGCTTTTGCTGGCGGACCTGATCAAAAGACACCTGGAACAAACCCCTGTCTGTGTTGGACGTGAGCACCCAGAGCAGCCCCCCCAGAGAGCCAGGACAGACACAGCCACCACATCTGGAGCCTCAGCGCTGTGCCCTGCCAATTCTCACGCTGCCTTCTGAAGCTTTGGCAGGCCCCTGTCCCTGGGCAGCCTGCTCAGTAGCTCCACTCATGACTCCCAGGTTCTGGCTGCCCCCACCACCCTACTCTCGAGCACCTTCCCTCCAGCCCTTTGGGACAAAAGCCTCTACACGGGGTCTGGAAAAGAAACAGCCCCAGATGAAAGGTGCAGGGCAACCCCCTTGGCATGGGCTCAATCTTCCTCTCTAACAAGGCTGCCCTAGATGCTCTCTGCTGTTGAGTGTGGGCATTTGGAGGCTGTGCAAGGCAGCACCATGCAGACCCTGCCAAGATGGGCACTGCAGCTCCCATTTCCTCAGCACAGCGCCATGCAGGGCCCTCACACCCATGTCCGAGGGCTGCCCTGCACCTTGGCAGCTTCTGCTTGTGCTCTGGAGGTTCAGAGCTGTGTTTGCAGGTGTCCAACCAAACTCCACATCCCGACTGCACACGTAACCATGGCAACTGCACATGCGAGTGGCAAAGCCTCGAGCCCGGCTAACTGCAAATGCAAATGAAGCAAACACATGCACAGTGCTAAAAGTGTGACCTCTAAATGTCAGCCTTTAACCATTTTGCAGACACCAGCTCTGGTGGCGGCCACCTGCAGCCTGCAGAGCGGGCAGAGGTCTGGTTCCAGTGGGGACCTCTGGGTGCCCAGCCCTGCACCAGGTGCTGGCATGGGTGCTTGGGTGCACGCCTGGCACAGGCATTTCCCAGAGCTAAGAGTGACTCCTGCCTTGGCAACCAGCAGCTCCCTCTCTGAGGACACATCCACTCCTTACCCAGCTGGCAGATGCTTCCAGTTCCACAGAGGACCCTGGTTTGCAGAGGAAGGAAGGTCCCACCAGTCTGACACAAAGCATGGCCAGCACAGGGGCTTGTGGGGAGCTGGCTCTGCCATCACCTGGGGCCGAGCCAGCAGCAGCATCAGATGAGGCACTCTCAATGGATGGAAGGAAAATCCCAGACTTGCAGGGATGTCATGTCAGAGCCACCTCCCTAAGGGAGGTCTGTGGCCTGGGGAAAGGCTGCTGGTAGAGGCACAAGGAGGTGTCACCATTTGGGAGAGTGTGGTCCAGAAACTGACTGGCTGGACAAAGGCCTCAGATAACTCATCATTTCTCTCCCTTGCTGCTGACAGCACCGGATGCAGGCAGACCCCAGCAGTGACCATCACCCACCACGCCTGTCCTGCTCCATGGCTTCGAGCACGATGGAAGGCTCAGGTGAACGGTGCCAGCTCCAGCCACAGCACGCATCGCTGGGGCCACCAGCAACCCCTGCACCCACCACCCACTCAGGGACGGATGGGTAGATGGATGAATGGATATCTGGCCTGCTGCCCCACTCAGGGATGAGTATGGCCAGCTGTTTGACACCAAGCCTGCCTCCAACACGGTCCCTGGCCCAAGAGGGAAACAGGGAATGTCCTTTCACTCCAGGAGCCCAGTGGCTAATGTCATCCCTAATGCTATGCCAAATACACTGAGCCAAGGGGATCTCCTGCCTGCCCTTGACCCAGGGATGCTCACACCAGCAGCCTCATGCCTGTCAGCACCAGGAGCATCCTTGCACCCCAAATAACCCACCCCCCAGGACCTACAGCAGTACCCCCAGCACCCACACCACACCTCAGATACCCCACAGTCCCGGGGAGGATCCCAATCCCCTGGAGTGAGAGCGCTCCAGCTCAGAGAGCCCCGCTCCCCGCTCTGTGCTGGGTCTGACGGGCCGGGCCGAGCGGGACCGGGCGGCCCGGCGGATGCGGGGCGGGGGCCGGGATGCGGGCCGCGCAGCTGAGGCGGGCGCACAATCCCCCTTTCAGCACGTCGCCATGGCAACCCGCCGGCTCGCCGCGGCCGCTCATCCGGCCCCGTTAACCCTCGCCGTTACCCGCCGCCGCCGCCGCGCT
>VZSE01013519.1:41516-81668 GCA_013398275.1 Promerops cafer
CGCGCCGGCCGGGCCCGGGCGCGGGACCGCACGGCCCGGCACCTGCACCGCCCTGCTCGCTGCGCCGAGGGGATGCCGCACCCGCCGAGCGCCGCGTAGTCCGGTACCGCTCCCTCCGGGTACCGGCACCAGCCGCACCTGCACCCCGGGATCCCCCAGGCCTCCCAAACCTGCCCTGCTATCGGCCCTGGGCGGAGGGGTCACCCCCACCTTCCCCACCGGGACACCTGCACAGCCTGGGGCACCCCGCACCACTCCAGTAAAAGACCCCATCTATGGGGGCATCCCAGCACGGCTCCGGGCATCCTGCGCTGTCCTGTGCATCCAGAATCCTGCCCCACTGCAGCCCGAGCCTGTCCCGGTCACTCTGCAAGGGTCCCTTTCCACCCTCGCATAGCCCTGGGCCGTGCTGCCCCGGCACACCGCACAGCAGCTGGAACACCCTTCAGCCCCGGCATATTTCCCCGCAGCCAGGGGAGCGGTCCCCGCCTCTCGTACTGCTCCGCAGTGCCCGGCGGGTCTAGGGAGGATTCAGCAGGTACTCAGGATGGGGTGCCCCATCCCAGCCTCAGCCTTGGGGCCCAGCCCAGCCCTGCCACACACCGGGCTTCAGCCTCAGCAGCCACCCACAGGCTCCCAGCAGCACCGCGCAGCAAGACCCAGCACCTCTGTCATTCCCCTTCCCAGCATGGGGGTACTTTCTCCTCCCACTCATGGCCTCCTGGCAGGAGCCGCCTCTCCTACAGCCTGCCGCTGCCCATAGCAATGTTTCAGTCTTGCCTGATGGGATTACAGAAATCATTTGAAACAGGGCATGGATTTGGGTCTTGATGGATGTATCTGATTGCTGCCTCCCTCTGCCATTGCCAAGGTAGCATCAGCTGCGATGCCTCCACAGAGCAGGCACCGTTTCCTGTTTAAGACGTTTGCATGGCAGCGTCTGAAGGGCAGCAATTAATTTCGAGTCTCCCACACACCTCTTGCACCTGCACTGAATCAGTGAATGTGCAGTGGCAGGGAGATCCCTGCACGCCAGTGCAGGTTGGTCTTCACCTGCCCCAGTGCCTTCCAGCTGCTGCTGCAGAGCAGGGCAGAGCTTTCCTGCCTCTCCTGCCCTGCTACCTCTCCCAGGGACTGCTTATGGGTGGTCAGCAGCTTGACTGATTTTGTTGCTGGCCTGTTATACACAGAATGTATATAGGGCATACCAATATAGCTCACCCTATTTATATATATATATATATATATATATATAATACATAGAGGGTGAGCTGCAAGCTGCCACCCACTATGCTGTTGAGCAGGCAACATGGTCCAGCACTGCCTGGGATGGATGCACAACCCTGCCCTGTGCTTACCAGGGTTTGTTGGCTCTGAGAAGCATCTTGAAGGGGGCCCTGGACCAATGCTGAGCTGCCCTGCAGCAGGCAGGGTGTCAGGCATAGCTCCCTGGGTCCTGCTGCCCAACAAAACCAGTCCAGGATGGGGTCACGAATCACGGCTGCAGCGGTGCCTTGTGGCCCACTCCCACCACGAGCCCTGCAGGAGAGCTGGGTACTCACACAGCTGCTCCACGCCCAGCTTCAGCTGCTTGACTGAGCAGTGATCGATTTTCTTGCACAACACCAGTTCTGACAGTGCCTGACAAGCCACCTTTGCCCAGGGTATGGTCCATGGGGACCTTCTATGCCAGGCTGCTGGGTGGGGTGGGTGTGTAGGGCAGAGCCTGCTTCAGCCCATCCATCCACCCCAATGCATCAAGATTTGTCACAATCTCGGGCTTCTCCTCAGATACTGGGCGCAGCCCGTGTGGCATCACCTTCAGGGAGGCCAGCATCGAACAGGCACACCCCTGCACCACCCCCTCCCTGGACTGGTGGCCGTAGCAGGGCAGCTGTGTGCATTACTCAATGGGCAGTGTGTATTAAAATGCCCCCGGTTGCCTGTGGCTCTGCCACAAGCAGCGTTTAGCTACGACTCGGAGAAGGAGCAGAAGGGCTGGAAGCTGTCAGACCTGCTTAAAACGGCCGCGGCTCAGTGCTAATGTGCAGCACGGCAGCTGCAAGGCACGCAGCCAGGCCGGGCAGAGCACAGCTCCCCAGACAGCCCTGTGCTGTGACCAGGTCTTGCCCTGGTCCCCACGTCCCCCTGCAACCTCCTGCACCCACTGGAAAGCTCTGGGCAGCCACCGAGGGTTGTGTGGGATCTTGGGCACTGTGGCAGCCCGGCGTCTGTCACCACAACAGAGCTCTGGAGTGCTGCTCATCCCACACAGACCTGGCCTGCCAAGCAGCTGACACAGCTGGGGGAAGCCTTTTGCCAGAGGAAGAGCAGGGCCAGCCCTGTTGCTGGGCCATGCAATAAAGGGTCCCGTGGCAGCAGGCACTTGGCCACAGGACGGGACAAGTCATCCCCTTTCTCCCAGGAAGGCAGGGTGGCTCCCGGGGTGCTTTCACCAGATGCCCCCATCAGCGCTCACAGCACGAGGTCAGCACCCGACTCGGTGTTCTCGCGCTGCAGCACTCCCACCTCGCCACAGCTGCCGTGCCAGGGCCACCCCACCGCACCCCTGTCCAGCCACCACGGCTGTGCTGCCTCCCAGCCCGCTCCGGCTGCTGCAGAGCCGCCCCCTCCCACCTCCGGCGCGGCAGCGATGCAGAAGGAGCATCCAAGATGCCGCTTGGCGCAGGCTCAGCTGCCTCCCAGGGCCGGCAGAGGAGGGGGCTGTCGGCCATGACCGTACACACCAGGCAGAGGGGCATGTTGTGGGCAGAGACACTGCCCAGTGGCCCCAGGCGGTGGCCCCTCCGTGTCCGCCCCCCGGCACGATGAGGGGAACAGAGTCCTCCTGCCGCAGCCACGGGTCCCTCCGAGCAGGGGCCGCCTGACACAGCCATGGCCAGGAGCAGGGCTTCCATCTCTGGGTCACCGAGCACCGGCTGCCGGCAAGCAGATGCCCCGGCAAGAGCACCCTGCAGGCAGCGGGAAGACGACGGGGAATGCAACAGCCGGCTCAGGGCTGTGGCCGAGCCTGATCCACAGGGAAGGGGACAAGCAGGGATGCACAGAGGGAGCAAGCCCCTGTCCTCATGAACAACTGAGTCCCCTCCATCAGGCCTGGCCAGCAACATCTTCCAGTGGTCCTGCAGCCACCTGGCAAGAGCAGGTGCAGGTGTTTGGGGACAAGCAGGGCAGAGGGGGTGTAGTGCCAAGCAAGCCCCAGAGAGCAGACAGCAGCTTCACATGTGCTCCCAATGAGGAAAGGGCTCAAGCTCCAGTTCTTGGGTCAGCAGACACAGGCCCATCAACGAGGACAAGGGGCACTGCCCTGGGGCACTGCCACCCCTCACAGTTCCCTGAGCTTGCCTTCACGCAGTGGCCCACCCTCCAGAACTATTTGCCCTCAGGTGAAGATCAGGTGCAGCTCCTTGCTGCATCCTTGTGGCCTCACTCTTTCCCACACAGGTGGGACAGAAGACGCTGGTCAAGCAAAGCTACCACAGAGACCACAGGTCCAACTCCTGAGGAAGAACCCAAGAGAGAAGAAAGGTGCTGGTGGCTTCCAGGTTCAACAGACAGCAGGAGTAGCAAGCACCAAGGTCAGGCCTCATGCCAGCAGGCTGCACTAAGCAGGGCAGAAGTTCAGAATGCACATTTCCCATGCAGAGAAAGCAGCCTGGCTGTCAGGAAGGAGCTAACAGAGGAGCCGTGGTGCTCATCAGCCAAACCTTGCTGTGATGAGAAGCAAGAAGCAGCACCGTGAGTGCACTCAGTCTGCAGCTCCTCCTAGACTGCAGAGGTAAGGAGCTTGAGCATCTCTGTAACTGCTGTGGTGGGGGAAGCTGGGCTTGTCAGAGCTCAGAACTACCCTGCAATAGAAGCCCTCTTCGATTTATACCGGTGTCCTGGCGGAACACGCAACGGGACTACCAGTAAAGCCCTTAGTCAACATAAAAATCCTACAAAGCTTGCACAAACCTTTGCAAGTATGTGAACACCAGGGAAACAGGGAAGAGCTTTCCTTCCCAAACGAAATTTTTTAGGCTTCACAAAAGCTAAAAATGCAACATTAGTTCTATTGAGGAAGAGATGAAGACCATGTGGAGGGTGCTGCTGGGCTGTACTGGGAGGAGTGCTGAGGAGGAAAGGCAGGCTCTGAATACACACTCAGTTTGCAAAGTAAGCTCTCTGTATTCATCCGAGAATGTCTGCAGTATGGAGTTCATCTGGTATAAATAAAGTACAAAATTTTACAATGTCTTAATCATTATTTTAACAAAAATACTAAAAACTGAGTAAAAACTGAAACCAAAGTGGGAAGGGAGACTATCAGCCACAAGGGATCTCCATAAACATTTGTAGAAATTGGATAGTAAAAACACTTTCTCTGTACAATAAAATGCTCCTCCTGGCATCTCCCTGTGAGACAGACAGCAGCAGCACTGGGGGCACAAGGACAGAGGCTGGGGGCTGCCCCAGAGTGTGGGTCAGGCTGAAGAGGCTGTATCCATCCACAGTGATGTCTCCCTCCTGAATCAGGCTGAAGTGCCACAAGTCAGTAGCGTCCAAATGGGTTGTTGTTCTGCTGTGTCTGTGTATCTGTTGAGGTCAAGACAGAGTTAAACAGTCACAAGGTCTAGTTCAGAAAAGAGATTCCCCTCCCCGCATCACCAGTGCAGTATGAGGAGTGTCACAGGCCATGAGAAGGAAAATAGAAACACTATGGTACACCCTGGGCTGCAGATCTGCCTGAGCCTTTGAGCAGCAGCACAGCCAGGATCCCACATTCTTTCAGGAAGAGAGAGATATATTCTAGTCCTGATCCTGAAGTTTCCAAGGAAAATCTCTCCATCCCTCATGGTGGAATTGGAGGACCATAACAAAGCCCTGAAAGGTGGCAAGTAGCTGGGAGGATGAGTTTATGGATTAATTATTTCTGATTTTGAAAGCAAGTCAGCTCTATAAAATTACACAACTTCTGCAGCCATAGAAGCTGCTGAGCTAGCTAGTGTCACTCATCCTAAAGCACACCCAGAAACCGAAGGTTTCAGAGAAAATTTCCCTGGCTTCCTGTCAGTATCTCCATACGGGCCCAAAAGACTTCCAGATGGCACAAAGGCAGGAAACATGGTAAAGTTACATTCAAGAACCTCATGAACTTCCAAACTGCTGGGACTGCTGTTTGGTCATTTACAATGCTCACAGTATATATGAGTACTGTCCGATATATAAAATTCTGTAGGTTCTTTTTCCTGAACATCAGCATCAGCATGTGTGACCCTAAGCCACTAAAGTAAAAGGAGATGAGTGTAACCTGGCTGGCCTGTTGCCTTCTCAGCTCTTCTGGACATTCAGGGATACCCTGGAGCCTCCTAAGGCAACCTATCCTGGGCCCAAAACACCCTTGTCCCCCTCCTGTGCAGGCTGGTCTTGGTTTACCTCCCTGCCTTCCACTCCATCCCTGACACTACAAATAACTCCAGATGCTTCCAGGGGCAGGTGATGCAAACCCAAGGAGGCAGCATGGAAGCTGAATGCTGACACAACACTGCATGGGACCCACACATCTATTCCAGATACAACAGCTCCATTTGCTGTACAGAAAGGCAAAAAAAATATGGCTGTTTTGCTGTATTCAGATTCTTATACAAGGTCTTCCTATACTTGGATGTCCCGGCTGACATCCTTTGGCACAGACTTATCATTTGTGATCCAGGCTAGTGGGAAGCTGAGCACATTAAAACCTGGCTTGGGGAGGTTTTTGGCGACAAGGACTAAGAATTTTCCATCAGAGAACAAGTATAAGCACAGTTTCCAAGTCCCCCACTCCACACATTACCAGATCTGGCACAGTCTCACTCTCAGTGCAAAATAAAACAAAAAACTATCAACTGTGCTGTCCATTTCTGACCATTTTCATAGCATTTCTGCCATTTTTACAGCAGAAAAGCCAGTAAGGTGACAGAAGACAATGACAGCAGGCAATTCAGAAGGGAACAGCATAGACTCTGAATTCTGTATTGTGACCCTCCAGCCAGTAATTCAATACAAATTATAGGAATACAGTGCCAGACTGAAAAATATCTATGCCATTACCCTGCTGTGACCACCACAAACACACCAAGTGTGCAGCTACACTCCTAGAGTACCCCTCCTGCCTCCAAGAAGTCTTGTCTGGCTCACAACACAACCACAGTGTCTCTGGGTCATCCACCAAGTGACTGCTCCAGGATTACAGCTTCCCTGTGACCCTCAGAGGTCACCTGCAGCAGAGAAAATACCCCCAGATGATTTTAAAGCTGCACACCGTATCCTTTCAGGAAAGCTGTGTGGCAGTCCCTACAAAGGCTCAGCTCCCTTGTCCCTCTGCAGGCAGCAGGAGGAAGGTCTGGAAGGTTGCTCACAAGCTGGCAAGCACTGCCCTCCCTGCTGCTGTGCCCCCTTGGGCTGGTAGCTCTAAGTCCTGATGCCAGCGTAATTTATGTCCTCAGACAGACAGTCTGGCTCAGCCTCGCTTCTCCACACCAGAGTACCTGCAATAGAAAGCAGCAGGGAGGAGACTAGCAACAGTATCAAGAACACTCAGGCTTACTGGAAAGCTGCTGCTGAAGCTGTCGAACCAGAGCAGCTGTTTGCTGCTGCTGCTGTGTCTGCTGAAGGCCCTGGCGCTGGAACTGTAAAGAGAGAAACAGAGTTATAGCTACACCACCTGGCTGGCAGCCTCAGCATTCTCACAGGCCCTGGGAAGCTCAGGGAGGGAGAAAGGGGGGATGCAGGTGGAGCACTGCTGGACCTGTGCCAGCCTGTCACGTCCCTGTGCCTCGAGGGAACACTCACAATGGGCTGCTGGGGGGGAAGAGCCTGCATCCCCAGCCCCGGGGGCTGGCCCTGCGCCTGTGGCTGAGGCACTGTGGACACCTGGGGCTGCTGCTGGGGCTGGGGCTGCGGTGGCTGGGGCTGCTGCTGCTGCTGTTGCTGCTGCTGTTGTTGCTGCTGCTGCTGTTGCTGCTGCTGCTGTGAAGACAAAAGAGAAGGGACCATCAGGGAACTGTCAGGGCAACGCACACAGCACCGGGGCACAGCAAAGGCTTAAGGAGGAATGATGTTCTATGCAGTAAAACACCCTCATACACCACTTTCCTTACAGGTACCTAAATTACTCAAATTTCACCAGGACTCCACCCCAGGCTAAGAAATGGCAAGAAATACAGGGACAGCAACAAAGTTTTCTGCAAGATGAGGCATTGACAGATGATAGGAAGAGAACTCGGAGTCTACTGGTCATTATTAGGAGCAAACAAGGTGCAAGGATAGAAAACTAAGAACTCAAAAGGCTGGCTGGTTCATCTCTTGCCTCCTGGTTAAGATCAGCAATAACGAATAATGAGTATTTGCCTGACTCATTCTCAGATTCTTTTCAGAGGTAGCAACAGAGCTCCTATAATCTCCTTACAAAATCCACTCCAGGTCAACTACTCCTACTACTGGAGTTTTCCCTAATCTCTACCCTGAATTTCACATGTTGTGTTTTAAGGCCACTTCTGGTCCTACAGCCTAGGGATAAGAAGAGATAAGAGTTTTTTTTCCTTTCTTTTTAAGATAAAAAAATCTGGAGACTTATCTCTCCTGTTGTCTTTGTTTCTCTAATGCAACACATCCTGCTATTTTAGACCTCCTTTTCAGTCATGTCCCCCAACTCTTCAATCTATCTTGCTGTCCTTCCCTGCCACCCCTGACAGCTGGTGTTACACTTCAATAAAAGGATGTGGATAAAACTGGATTCAGAGCTCAAAACCAAATGTTTACAGAATTAGTTATGCTGAGAAGAATATTCAGTGTGTTGGAGTCAGAACATGCCCAGAAATCTCAAGGTTTTTAATTTCTCCTAATTTTCAGACAATTCTCCCATCTGTCAATGCAGTTTTTAACTCTCTAGATAAAAAAAAAAAATCCTAGCAGAAATAAAAAAATACTAATGCTATCACAACAAACCCAATGTGGTGATGGTAGGTACAGTTCCAATCACTGGCTCAAAAGGACAAGGTTCAAACCTCAAAGAGACTCAGAAAACAAACAAAAATACAATCAGGAGATGGAACAGTGTTATGAAAGAAGGTTAGAAAACCCTGACCTTTGGAAGCTGCAAGTGCTCCTTAGGAATGTACATTGGGCAAATAACAGTGAGAAAGAACAGCCAGTAAACAGGACACAGTGGACAACAATAATTCACACAAGAACCAGTCGTGAACACATTGGATCAAGGATTCAAGCCAAAGGGAGTGAGTTTCTAGAACAGCCTTATACCAGTTTGGTCACAGGTTCCTGACATGGGTGCAGTGACCTGGGTACAGAACACAGCAGATGACTGACTAAATGAGCCAGGACACCAATTTCATGTCCTACCTTTTTGCAGCAGCTGTCTACCAACCCACATAAGACAAATCAAAAGGCCACCCATCCTTTCCCCAAGCCACTGCATCATGGAAGTCAGCTCCAGCACCAGGCACATCTCAGGTAACACAGCAGGAGTCACACTAAAGGGATAGCTTGGACACTCCACCTTTGTGGGATTTTAAGCAACCAAGCAAAGTCAGCTAAAAGCTGAAGGTATACATAAGTTACTGAGCTAGGAGAAGTGTTAGCAATTTGTCCGAGGCATGTTCTTCTAAATATGAGTGATGGAGAATGCTAAAAGAAACTCAAAGTGAATAGTCAGGGGGTGCTACTTATCAAAAGGACTAAAAGCTGCTGACCATGCCAGAGGCAGTTCTCTTGTCCAGTGCAAGGCAGCAATTCTCAGATACTGCTGACTGCAGCTCTCTGCAGCAACCACTGTCTCGCTCAGGCCACTCTCTGAACAAAAAGACTCAGCACTCTGTAAAGTCTCCCCATATTCCACAGGTTTGCTAGGCCTTGTCATGAGGCACTGGACTCACCAATTAAACTATTTGTGTTTCTCTGTCAATTCAATATATTTCTATAATTCCTAGAAATGTATCTTTATTTCATGTAAGAATTTAATATTCATAAGATCCTAATGTAAATCCATGGAATACTCGTATCTGTTAACTCATGCCTTGTGATCTTCTTTGAACCTAGAGAGCTGGGTCTAACAGTTGGCTTTGGATCAGTTTTTCACCATCTGCTGTAAGAAATGGAGTATATGGACTGATTCATGCCAGATTTTTTGCCAATGGAAACTGTAACCAATACTTATTTTGATCTTGAGAAATCCAGATATGCCCCTAAAGATATCTTGAATAACTTCCTGGCCCTTTTGTGGACAGGGGGCTTTTCACTTTGTTTCTAGCTCCTGCCATACTTGTACAACAGCTAACTTTCTGCACAATCTACTGGCTCAGCTGGAGCAGGAAGAGGTGGGACACAGGCCAGAGGACTGAACAGACTTTTAGCTCATGCTGGGTGACTGGCACAAGGCAGTGCAGCAGGAATCTCCATCCAGAGTGGCCAGCTCTAAGGAAGGGAGAACTGCCTAGCAAATTACCACAGATAGCCTCCAACAGAGTGACATCCTTCCTGACACAGAGGGGCAGAGGTAAACAGCACTGGGCAAGCCTCCTCCAGCTCCAGCAGCCTTCCTCCTGTCAGCAACCACTCACCCTCAGCATCTGTTGTTGTTGCTGCTGCCTCAGGTACTGCTGCTGCTGTTGGTCAGGAAGGATCTGGCTGGGTCGAATTCCTGAGGGAACTCCCTGTGGACCCAAGTGGTTCATCCCACTAATCATGGGGTTCTGCTGTATTGACTGATGAGGAAACCTGCAACAGAAAAGGACAAGCTCATGGAGTAAAGGATTCACAGGCAGCCAGCTTTCTTTAATCCAAACACAACTTCTGACATCAATGAGACAGCCCAAACAGCCCCCTGCAATCCATGCTGTCTCTGCAGAAAGGTGAGAGACACAAGGGCCTCTCACAGGTTTAATACAACCTTTTTTCTAGAAGCCCTAAGTAACAGTCACCATTCCACTGTTCTCCATGAAAGCATGGCTTTCCTCCTGGATTTATGCCTGCTCAGGAAAAATAGAAATCTCAGATTTAGCCCTTTGATGGTGATCTACTGGTTAGATTTAAAACCAAAACTATGACTTTCCCAGGTAATTTTTCCTCATACTTTTCTATGTCATCTTTCTCTGGCTAGTAACACACTTTCCTGCCTACAACTAGCATTTCCAAATTTCATCCTATCTCTCTGTTTCTTCCCTGGACAGAAAGCTGGATAAAGATGTTTCTCTGAAGAAGCAAAGTACAGCATGGAGAACAGGGTTTTCACAGTTTGCTGTTAGAGCTGTGTTAGCAGAGCAGGGAAACCCTTAATGAAATAGAGCTTATTAACATCCAATAGGGGAGGAGGTACCTCTGTGTGTTGCCCAAGGTGTGCCCATAGCCAGGGGCCTGCTGGTGCACATAGCCACTTGGTCTCTGCTGCATCTGTCTAACAGGATCCACTAGAGCAGGATTAGAGCTGGGGTGGGAATTCTGATAGGGCTGACCAGAATAAGTAGGAGGTACCATCGTGCCTGACTGGGAGGGGTGCTGCTGAAGGCCTATGTGGGAGACATAAGGAGTGTAACCCTGAAATGAAACAAAAAGGCCTTTTTTAGTCACGGGGTTTAAAATGAATACAGAACATAGGACATCAGCCTCCTGTAAATACTGTCACAGGGAAGCTCATTAGGGAGAAGAGCCAAGAGCTTTCAGGGTTTAGCAGCAAGAACAAAGCTGCTGCCCTGTGCTGGAGCCAGATTCCAGCCCCACCTGCAGTCACTGTCACTTACCTGGGAGGGCTGCAGTGCTCCGTAAGACGGGGTTGGAGCCATTTGGCGCACGGGCTGCTGGCCCATTATGCCCTGGCCCTGCTGGAAGGCAAGAGAGAAGCTTTTTCCAACATCTCCAAAGGGCAGGAACACAGCTGCTCTCTTCTCAGCAGCTCCCACTAAACCAGACAAGTGGCTTCACTGCTTAACCTACGAGGCTGCTGCACAGCAGGCACATGCTCATGACTTCTGTCTCACCCTGATCTGGGACAAACAGGCCACTAAAAAACCTGCCACCCCCAGACAAGACATGCCCCTCTCATTCCCCAGCAGAGGACAACCTCCTCCAACTGTTAGTGACATGGGCCCACAAAGCAGGTGGCACCAGAGGAACAGACACAAGAATCAACATCTTTCCAGAGCAGATACAGAGTTGGGCAGTTCTGGCTAAAAGGGACAGCACCAAACAGCCTGGCCCTGCTATACTGTGGAGTCAGCAACAGCAAGAGCACAGCTCTGACTTACCAGCTTTGCTTGCAGCTGCTGCCTCAGTATCTGTCCTTGGGACACTGGAGGCTGCTGCCTGTACACTGCTGGCTTGTAGGAGGGATCAATGCCCATCACGCTCCCCATTGCTGGAGGCAGCACACCACTGTAGGGAGGGCGACTCTGAACCAGTTTGCCCAGTGGCATGCGTACTGGTCTGTAGGATGTATCCAGGCGAGGGCCACCTGCAAGAGGAAGAGAAACAGGCAGAGCAGTCACAGCTACTGCTGCACCTCACAGCTCCAGAATGACTGTTCATCACTGTACCTAGACATGACAGGCAAAAGGAGAAAGTGCAGGGACCGGCATAGGACCATCTCACAGAAAAGGTTCCCAAAGAGGTGAAGTATTTTTGGCTCTCCTGTGCACCTACCTGCTGGAAGAGGCTGATTCTGGGCATAGAGACCCACTGGTGATTGCCCATATGGCAGCCTTGACATGGTGCTTCCTGACTGGTGATGCAAGAGATCTGTAGGCATACCAACTCCATATGAAACCCCTCGGCTAGGGCCCAACACAAAGTCCTGCAAAGACAAAGCAGTAAGAAAGATCAATGTGCACTGGGAATCTATGAATGGAGGAAGACTATTAAAGGGTTGAAAAGTCCACAGGAGGAAGCCAAGGATGTTATCTGAGCTGGGCAGACTCCTTTCCTCCCATCAGGGATTAAGAAAGTGTTTGCCTTGCCCCAAGCCAGAGAGAGCAGGATAAAGCTCCAGTACTCCCAGGTGAGAGGAAACACATCACATCTTCACCGTAACACCACTTTCATGCTCCTCAGGAAGACTCTAGGGAGTGTTCTGTGACTAGGAGTGGTGGACATGGGACATCCACAGCTGCTGGACACTCCATTACCTCAGTTTTGCTGGCAGATTGGTTGCGTTTCTTGGTTTTGCTCTGCTTCTTCTTGCGTTCTTCAGTGGAGGCAGCAGGATTGGAGCTTGTTTTATCAGCCTTGGCTGGTTCTGCAGTTTTCTTCTCTGGCTCTAGAGCCACAGGTGTAGGGGGCTCTTCCTCTTCGGGGGGCAGCGGCAACGGCTCCAGGTAGTAACTGCGGGGCTTGGGTTTCAGGTGTGTGTGATACAGAAGAAGCCTCTGCTGCTCCTCAAACCTGGACACCTTGCGATCCACACGGACTGTCCCAAACCATCCCCAGGAGAGTGGGGCTGAGTGCTTCAAACCCTCAAAAAGATCCCAAGGAGAAATCTTCTGCTTTGTAGAGACTTGCAAACCCTTTAAAGCAAAAGAGATAAGAACCTTCAAGTCCCTGTTGTTGCTCCTATGAGGGTACAGGTAACTCTGTGCTTTCTTCAGGCTCTAATCCAGATCTCTCAGTAAACAGTCTGAGCCCTTGCTAATGGTCCTTGCTCCTCCAGGTGGCAAAGCAGTCATTTCTAAAGGCCTTCATCAAAAACTCTCTAGTCTCCTTCATTCCATCTCTGCCAGTCTCCTGCACACTGGCTCTGCCCATTAACTTAAGTGTCAGGGATTATGTGTTTCTCTTTACACTTCATATAACCATAAATACAACCCCCAAATTTAGTTAACATCTCAGGTCACAGCAGCATGCTATCACCAAGCATTAACACGCCAGCTT
This sequence comes from Promerops cafer, assembly GCA_013398275.1. Classification (NCBI taxonomy): domain Eukaryota; kingdom Metazoa; phylum Chordata; class Aves; order Passeriformes; family Nectariniidae; genus Promerops; species Promerops cafer. The sequence continues at coordinate 54,435 of VZSE01013519.1, forward strand.
GGCCCTTTTTGGACATGGTTATGTGCCAGCTTGTCTGCGTGCAGCCAGCCACTTCAAGCTCGTCAGGGAATGAAGCACTGCATACAGATGCCTCCCAAGCTGTGCAGACTTAAGGCATCAGAGGACAAGGTGACACCTGCACTCAGGAGCTGTGCTACAGACAAAAATGCTTCACTTACCTCCTTCTTGAAGATGGAATCAAAGCCAGCTATTTTATTGCCTTTAGTGTCAATGAGGGATCCCTGAGGTTCACAGGTGATGACATCTCGGGTCTGCTTGGGAAGTGGTAGTAGCTGTCGCACCTTCTCCAGGCTGTCAGACTGACGGTCCCCCAGCTCTTTCTGCTCAAGTGGAACAAAGAGGACTTGAAGAATTTTTCAGGAAAAACCATCCAAAGACCACCTATGCCTCTTCTGGTATTGGCCTCCATCCCTGCATTGCTTCTCACCTTTGCACCCTTCAGGCCTACAGAGTCATAGGGGCTACCCTCACTACTTCATCTAAAAAGCAGAAACAGGACAGGTACTGTTTATGAGACACAGGTAAATCTGAATAGCTGAACAACCACAACACAGCACGCTCTGGTCCCCATACAGGGCCTCCTGTCCCTCACCCTGAGTTTCTTGACAAGATTCATGTATGCTCGCTTGTTCTCCTCCATGCTGCCCTGAGAGATGCTGGACATATCAGCAGCCAGGGTGCCATTGATGAGAACACTCAGCATGTCCAGCACGGTGGTGAAGAGCTCACTGTTGGTCAGAGCAGAAAGGTCAGTCACCCAAAAAGCTGATAAAAAGCCTCTGCCATCATTGCAACACCAAACACTATTAGATTGTCAAGACTTCCACCCACATTTAGAAGTGTCAGTCTTCAGAATAACCTCCCACACTAATCCTCCTTTTCCTTATACACCACACTTGAATTTTACTCCCACTTGAGTTAGGTGCAGTATCACAGATTAAGACTGGACTCCTCTGTATCCATTCAGCACCTCTAAAAAGCAGATTCAGCTCTCCCCTGCATATCTCTCTGCATCTGGAGAGCCAAGTTTGTTCTGAATATGGCAGAGTGCATCAGGACCTAAGTTGTAGCCTGCTATTACTCCGAAGTCTCTTTCAGCTGTCACTTCTGACCGATGATCTAGGGAAACAGCCAGATCACATGAGAAACAGGGGCATGCTAACAACTGCCTCCCTTGGGAAGTGTATAGACCAGAAGTCAGACTGCAAGTTACTTGTTTGACTGCATGTCCACGGTGCCACTGCTGATGATGTCCAGGAGAAGCACAGCCCATTCAGTTGTCTGCTGTGTGCTGCGCTGGACTGTGTCGAACATTCCTCCCACCTGGCAGAGAAAGGGAGTTTAGTCACAAGGACATCGAGAAACACTGAGATTTTGCAGTGAGAAAGGAGCTTAAACCAGAGTTTAAAGGAGCTTAACTCCTACTGAGAGCTGAGGGAGACTGCTGTCAGCAGCCAAACCTCAGATGCAAGCAGTAGTGCTTTGGGCTGCAAAGGCATTCAAAGGGGAAGGCACGTCTACAAAAGAGACCAAGTCTCTGGATTTCATCCTGATGAAACAGAGCAAGGGAGTTTATTCATGCACCCTGTCCCACTCAGGGCCCAAGGCAGAGAAGCAGCACAAGTGTCTCTCCTACTTCCTGGCCTCAGGACATAAATAGACCCTCCAGTGTGTGCTTGTTCCAAAGGAAAAAAAAGGCAGACAACTCTTCACCCCAGATGGTTAAGCTCTTTTTCTGCAACTGCTCACCAAATTCAGCCGCAGTTTCAAGGCCTCATGCATCAGCTGCTTGGCTTTGCAGTCATCTTGGTACTGATCTTCTCGCCAATTTGTAACAATCTAAGAAATACAGAAGAGAGGACAGACCTCACCAGCTGCATCCTGAAGCTTAGAGAGAGCAGCTCGTACCACTCACTGTCTGGTGACTCAGAAATGGTCAGCTCAAACTCTCTATACCAAACAGGGTAAGACAAGCAACATCCTGAGGTCATGCTCCAGAGCCTGTCTGCTGGAGGGGTGAGCTCCTGAGGAAAGTGAGGGGAGAAACAAGACCCCTACCTGCTGGACCTGACTGTACAGAGAGGTGAGAAGGCCTTCACGCTGCTCATCCTGACCTTTCAAGCACGTCAGCACCAGTGACAGAAATGGCTGTTGGCTCAGGAGGGACATACTGTGAGAGAACAGAGAAGGAGCTATACTGCCAGGCTGGGGGATCAGCACAGCAAACACTGCCTGCTCTTTCCCCTGGACTCACCTCTTCTGCTTCTGGCGGTCCCGCTCTTTGCGGGATGATGACCCTAAATGTTGTCCTTTCTCCAGTTCTTCTCCAGCAGCTTTCAGCACATGGCCCTGCACTGATGTTGGAAGCTTGGCAATCAGAGGGGCCACCAGCCACACTCCTGATCTCTCCAGGGAGCTGTGACAGGAGAGGAGAGGAGGAGAGGAAAGCTGTTTGCAATGCAGTTTAAGATTCAGACTTGTCTACAGGAGAGCTGCATGCTGGCTCTACACCTACCTGAGGATGGGTTTGGATTTGTTGCTGGCAGGTGTAGCACTTGTTGAGCTACTGATATTGTTGACTCCATTACCAGTACAGCTAGCAGAGCTGGTCTCTGCTGACTGCTGGAATACCTCAATGGTGGCCTTGGCTATGTTTTCTAACAAGGAGTTCATCTCCTGGAGGTAGGGAAGAAAAAGACAGTCAAGTCCTTCTCTGAGAGCACCTACTGCTTCCACATTTCAACCCAATACAAACTCGGTTTGCCAACTTCCCCGTGGCTGCTGCTCCTGGGGTCTCAGACTCGTTGCTTCCTTCTTGTACTTGGCTTTCACAGGCCTGACACCCTCATTGTTTACTTTCTCCCTATCCCCACTTCTGCCAGGCCACTTCCCCACCAACTCAGAAGCAGCCACTTCATCCTCCCCTGTATGATCCCCTCTGAGCAGAAACTCACATTGCTTGCTGTCTGTTTAATCATGAGCTGCAGCTCCAGCGAGGACTGCCTCATGGTCCACTGGTCCAAATTCTGTAATGCACACACATACATACTTCACGTAATTCCCTATCTTAGTTCAGACTACACCAACCCCCACCCTCAGGTCCCACCATAAAGAGTGTCAGACCCCTCAGAGGGCTGCATTTACATGAGGCAATTACTAGGACACTCAGATTCTGCCAGCAGCCTGCACCTGTAAGATGCGTTTAATCCTCTGCCGCTGAGGATTTTCTCCCTCCTCATTGTCCAGGAGCCGGTGTGGGTAACAAATCAGCTGCATCAGCCTCTGGGCCTGTGTGCTGCTCAGGACAGGATCCTGCAAGTCATTGCTGTCTTCACAGAGGGACTTCAGACATCGTTCTCCTACCCACTCCTGCAAGACGAAGGCAGAGTCAGCACAGTCAAACTGATGTCTGATTCCAAACCAACGCCCCTGCTTTCAGCCTCAGAGAGATGCACGGAACACATCAAAATCATAAAAGCCTTATTAGTATGCAGTTATGCCTGATAATCATTTCTCTTCATGAACTGTACTGTCCTGATTCAGCAGGCGTCAGGCACAGCACAGCAATCAGAACAGAGGAAATAAACTTCGACAAGTCAGCAGTAATGAAACACAGTAGTTGCTCTTTCTTTTGAGAAAATATTGGTGTGATTTAACAGTACACAGTCACTACCATGTCCAGGCTCCCTCAACACTGCCACTTGGGCTCAGAAGATCAGAAGGGATCACTCAAAATTGTTTGGTCTATTTCCAGCACAACAAAGTTCTGGAGCTGTCCTAAGTTAGGTAACTCAGGGTTGCAGGTAGCACTAAACCAGAACATGTCCTGGGGAAAAGCACACACCTTAATTCTCAAACAGTGATGGAAAACACACTGCCATACTTAGTAAAAACCTATTACTTTATTTCTCAGACTCTGGAAAGGAAAATGACTGACTGGATGCAAGCCTCTTATAAAGTCACATATTAGGAGAAGGTAGACAGAAAATTACTATTGTCAGCCTCTTGATTTCAGCTGATGCTCCCTAAATGTATGATAATAATAAGGGCAGCAATTTCCAAACATGAGGTAGGTACTTCACTCAATTTACAGTTAACCTGCAGCATTTGTTAGTGCAGAAATTTTTCATATTTAAAATTAGGCAAATTCATTAAATTAAAATCAACAGAGGACTGCTATATAAGCACTTCTGCATCTGCAGAGCAAGCCTGATCAGAGAATTGTTCCACTGAGAAGTGACAACAAAAGAAGAGATGAGGATCCAGCTCATTATGCACAGGTGCTGATGCTATGCCTAGAAAGCTGGAAAGGCCCTTCAGCAGTGGACAGCACTCTAAGCACCAAAGCACAAAGACTGAAAAGGTCAAAACTCTGGTTTGAAATCCTTGTGAAACCACAGCCTAGATCATCATCTTCATTCCAGATGAAGTTTGCACATGAGATGTGGTGATCTCTCCACTGCCTATTGCATTTCCCCCCTTCAGTGTTGCTACATCACAATCTTTTGATAATAATCTTCTCTTTCTTGCCTAGGTAATACACATATCCTTGGGAAGACTCTTTTTATTATTTGCTCAGCTTCTTACAAGAACTGAGACTTCATTTCCAATCCACTTTATTGGTATAAAGACGAAAGAAAGACATGCTGGAGGGAAGGGATGCCATCCAGAGGGACTTGGACAGGTTTGAAAGGTGGGCACTGGAACAGGTTGCCCAGAGGACCTGTGAATGCCTCATCCCTGGGAGTGTTTAAGGTCCATTTCAACCCAAACCATTCTATGAGTCTATGAAGAAACCTTTAAATTAATTATAATCTGCTCCTTTTCTCCATCCCCTCACAATGAAGTCTATTATAAAATCTATACCTGAACCTGAGACTGGGAAATCACAACCTACAATTTAAGGCGTTGATAGTGCAAGTTCACTGCTCACAGAAGAGGTGCTAATATTAAACACAGCATTTTACCAGCCCTTTACAGCTGCAGGAAGCCTGCAGGAGCTCTGGCACAATTTGGTGGTTAATCAATGGGTGTCTACTGGAATGCTCACTTCTACATAACCAGTGCTGCCAACAACTGGTATGAGCAGTGATACCTGACACTGCTACTCCCTGCTGTGCACAAACACTTCTGCTTACTCCTAGTCCTTCCTATATAGACTTTGATCAGCAAGGGAATATCTACCTCTATAAATGCTACAGTTAGGTTTCAGTGATATCAAGAATGTGGAATTTATATTTAAAATCAGGTGGTTCCAATTCCTTTTTGGTAAGCTGGTAGCATTGCTATGCAGTCAGCCAGTTAAACAATAGCATGAGGACAACACACAGCACTAATGGTGGGTTTACACATTAGTAATATAAAATACAGGTTTCAGGTTGTAACACCATGTCTTTCCTGCTGAGAGAATAAACTTATAACCAAGGCTAAGGATACCTTTCAACATCCATTTTCATACAGCACGGCCACTCTACTCTGCAACCTTATCAGCCAGGTTTCAGCTCCTCAAGTGTCAATTTTCCACAAAGGAATAGAAACACTCCTGCTGTCAGATTAAGCTAAGCAAAAGGCTTTTGTTGTCATTGTTTTAATTAACTAAACAGGGCAATGCAAAGCCCAGGGATACATTAACAGCCTAGCTGCAAGCAACACTTAGGCTGCATCCTGAAAGACACCATTTATCATTTTAATAAACCATCTGTCTGTCTTTCTCGTGCTGATCTTCTTTGCCTTCAGCACACATCTCAGCTTACCACTCCCAGCACTCCCCTCCTTGGACAGGAGCCCTGTGCTGTTGCCAAAGCAAAGGGGATGCAGTCCCTGCATACTGCAACACCTAATTCTTGAGCACTGCTTGTCTCTGTGTTTTGCTAAAAGTGAGCAATCCTCAGTACTGTCACATGACAGAAACATTGCGGGTTCTTCACTGATCTTTCAAAGAAATACCTGCCAAACCCAACCTGAAGGAAGGCATATGGGATATATCTGTCTGCAGAAGGGATAAGGACACACCTAGATACGGGACAGACTCACCTGTTGACATATACTCCTCAGTACATACTTGGCATAAATATCCAAGCTGGCTGTTTCTACAGTTACTACCCGACCACCAGCCTTCCTGGTGCCCAGCTCATCATCCATGAGATCATCAACACCTCCAGGGTGGGAAAAGCCAGAGCCTTTCAGTTCTGCATCTCCTAAAAGGAAAGCACAAGTGTCACATAATCAACAACTCTAACCACAAAGCCTGACTCAGAAAACATCTTGAGATTCTGTAAACTCTCCCTGTGATCAGTGACCTCTCTGCAGCCAACAGACTCAAAGCATGTTTACGGCTACAGATAAGCCACATATTCACCAGAACAGATCTCCTCTGGCCTTCTGCACAGCCAACACGAACAATATAGTGCCTTTCTCCCACTCTCCTGAAAAACATGGTTATAGGTTCAGGCTAACACAGGTACACACCCAGAACAAAGACAGCCTTCAGCACTGCAAAGACTGCTCCATCCACAATACGATTCTGGGAAGCTGCCAGTAAGTGACGGTCACAGGAAGAGCGGATTCCCACAGTGGGTTTGTCTGCAAAGAGGACAAAGGGGAAAGGCAATACTCAGCAAGAGAGAAAGGCACTCCAGAGCTGCCTGAATTATGTGCCAGCAAGTACCATAAAATCCAGCTCAGAGAATCCTGAGGCCAGTTCCTTTCCTAACCGTAACATGGGGTCCATTTAATTAAGTTTCAAGAAGTATAGTGCCAATCACATTGTGACAACTGAACCATGAAATCCAAATGGGGTGCAGAGCCTGTGTCATGAACTCCAAGCTCCAACAGAACCCTAGACCTAAAATACAAGCTGTATTTAGAAATCTGAGCTATCAGGATACTGGTGAGAAGCCAAGAACAGAGCTTCCTGGAATGTTTCCATCATCACACAAAAAAGGAATGCTGTAAAACAGCAGCTTCTGGCACCAAGTTAAGAGGCTATACAAAGCTCAAGACACAAAAGAAGAAGTGATCATTACTCTAATGGGTTAGTGTCAGCAAGGCCACCTCTACTGGCTGGTTTCCTGCCTCCAAGAACCTTCTGCCCAGTGCCTGGCTACCATGGAGTGACATAAATGGAAGGACACTGTTCTTTGTTCTATGAAGAAAGTACATCAGGCTTTGCCTGCTTTATTCAAAACAAGCAGGTTAGGATCTCTAACCATAAGGTCTCATATCTCTCTTCTTGGGGTGCAAGAGCTTTAGTACTTTCACAATAAAGAAAGGCTATAGGTTCATTCACTTACTGCCGTCTTGCTGGCATGGGTTCAGCTGTGGAGTCTTAAACAGATGGAGTAAAATCCGGCAGGTCAGACGTGCTCCTGGTTCTGAGTCCTGTTCACTGCAGGCTATGTAAAGAAAAGAGACAACTGAGATTTCTTAAGCACCAGGACAGCTGACTCTCAATCCAAAAGCTATTCACAGTGCACTGCCCTAGAGCAGCCAGTCGAGAAGCTGCAGCAGCCTTATTGTATTTACAAATATGGAGCATGTGCAGCAATTAACATGCAAGCGAGCAAATCTTTCAGTATTATCCCCAGTGACATGCACTGCATTCTGCTTGCTCCATCCTTCCAACTTCACCCTGTCAAGAATCTGGATGCTGCAATCCCCAGAGCAGAGATAGGAAGGCTGGTGGCAGAGGAAGGCAGTGGCACAGGTGCTGTAAGCCCAGCTGGCTGCTCTAGCCAAAATGCTAAGCTGAGTGTTATTATCAGTGGGAGGCATACTGCTGGAGTTCAGAGCTGAGTACAATGGTCACACAGTGAGGCTGATAACAGCTCCCCATGTTTATTTCAGCTCACACACAAACTTGAGAGAGCAGAGAAGTGAAAAAACTTAGCACAACCAGTTTTTGGTAGAAATCAAAAGGCTCAAATTTCTCTAAAGCATCACATTCAGTTATTAAGTATAAAAGAAGTACTGGAGGCATGTTTCACAACTACAGAGTTCACCAAGTTTGCATTAAGCACAGGCCTTTGGGCCAGAACAGTCAGACAGGTTTGTGCAGGGATGCACTTACCAGCATTGAGGAGTGAGGGGATAGCAGCACAGCGAATCAGGTCCTCCAGCAGCAAGCACTGCCGGGCAATGAGAATGGCAACAAAGGTGGCCAAGGAATCATGGAAAGATAAGTCACTGACCTGAAAAAGAGGAGATCAGCCCAGTGATCCAAACAGCCTCTACCTCATTCCCTCTGTCAGCAATTCCTAGGAGCTGGGGGGCAGAAGGGCCCATAACCCCTGGTCAATGTCCATGGTCTGCCCAGGCTGCAACAAACACCAACGGCAGCCCCTGGTATTCAAAGCCTTTTCCCTGCCCTCAGAAGACAAAGCCACCATCCCTTGTTCACTTTTGCCTTCTCCCAAGGGATCCCTCCACTCCTGCTTCAATTCTTTTTCCCCTTTTGAATGTTTGCACTTGCATCAACATTGCAGAGGAGATCATTGAAGCCACAGGTCCCATTATTGGAGGAACAGCACAAAGCTTTGAGCACACCCAGCCACTCGGCACTCAGAGACTTGCAGTAGCCAGTTAGCTCAGCACACAGGATAGCAATGTCGTTCACCCTGTTAAATAAATAATGAAAAAAGCAGAGGGTCAGCTTTGCTACTCATGAATGCCATCAGGTCAGTGATTTTCTAAGGGACCCCAGCCTTGGCTCCTCCTTCTTCACACCCCAAAAGAGCCAAAATATGGCCAGTGGCTTCCTTACCCTCACCTAAAGAATTTACTTTCTCAGTAGAACCATGGAAGCTCTGCCTCTCACCTGTCTGGGTCGTGGTGTCCCACACACACATGCATTAGTGCATTACAGACGAAACTGTAGCGATTGGCTGGGTTTTCATTGAGGCTCTTGCCCAGGTTGGTGTACGTAAAGTTATGTGCAGATGGATTTTCAATAGTGTCAATCATGAACTCTGGTTCCCACAGCATGTTGGAGTCAGATGGCTCAACATTGCAATAGATTGTGTTCTTCACCTTGGAGCAGAAGTCACTAAACAGGATAGAAAAGTGATTAGGAACACAAAAAACTAAGTGGACACTGAACTCTGGTGAGCAAAGACAAGCCCTCTCTGGGAAACAATATGTTGAAACTCAAGATCACTGTGTACCAATAAAGACAAATAAATTTGTTATCTTCTGTTCATTCCTTTCTGTGCTTGCATTCTAAGACATGTTGAACATTCAGTTTATTTTCCACATCAACCAGAACTTTCCAGAATTTCTATCAGTACTCTTCTTCTGTGGGGAGGAGACTCAGTTCCTCATAAGTCATTTGAAACCTCTGGTAATTTATCCACTCACCCTCCTTTGAGACTAAATCCAATACATGCTTTTTGGAGTTTGCTGCTCCAAACCACAAGGCACAGTTGTACATAAACAGAGGCCTAATGAGGCTCTTTGCTCTGTTCTCCATTCCTTTCCAAACAATACTTAATATTTAATTTGCTTTCTGACTGTTACTGAGCCCTATAATGACATTTTCAATTATGTATCTATTACAGCTCAAAGATCCTTTATTCAACCAGTAGAACATATCCACCACCACACAGAATTTAGAAAGGAACAAAGATAACCCCATGTGCATTGTTCTGTGTTTAACAACACTGAACTTCATCTGCCAGTTATCAGCTGGTCACCATCAATGCACCCTACTACAACAACCTGCAGCCAACTTCTATTATAAGCTAAGGAACAGTTACATGAAAAGTTTTGATATCACCACTCACACTTCTGAGGCATAAAACAGCACAAGCATTAGCAGAGTCCTTTGGAACTCCTCAGTCACTCCTTGTTTTCATCTGTAACTTATTGTTTGCCTGCTAGAGGATATTCCCTTTTATCTGTGGCCATTTACTTTAAAGTTTTGCTGAAAACTTTGAACAGCTTTTGGGAATTCAGTTAGACTAGTATAAGATTTCTCATTTCTGTATGTAAGACAACGCCTTCAAAGAACTCCAGTAAGACAAACTATGACAACAGCAATCCCTCCTGCTCTCAATTCAGTCCAGAGACAGACTTCCAACGCTCTCTGTAGCCAGGAGTTTGGCCAGTTGATATCAAGGCAATAGCCATTCTCACAGCCCCCCACTGGGGGGTAACACCAAGGGTCAGATGTCCCCACAACACACCTGCACTGGAAACACTAATAGGGAGCAGGGACTGAGAGAGAAGACAAAGTGAAGCACTGTGCTGGGAAACAGGGCTATCAGGAGAATTACCCCTCCACAGGATCAGGTAAACAAAAAGCCTGGGAGATCTGTGGACTCCATCTCTGGGTGGCTAAGGGAGCTAGCAGAGGGTCAGCTCCCAAGGTAAGAACTGCAAAGGACAGAAGGCCACAGCATAAAGTAAGCCCACGGTACAGAACTTGGGGGCAACATCAGCAGAGCAGAACCCAAAGAGCTAACAGGAGTAGAAAAAGGAGTGCAAAGTAGCACAGGAACAAATCCAGAACCAAGCAGAGCAGGTTCAGAAACAGCCCAAGGAGTATTAGAGAGCAGAGAACCACTTTTAAGCTGAACTGCTGAGTCACCAGTTCAGTAGGAACTAAACTCTCTACATCTATCCACCAAGAGTGGGGTAGGTACAGACCTGTGGAGGTCCAGAGGACTACTGAGGTAATTTACTAAAATATGATGATTTAAGAGTCAAGATTATCCACTGAATAATTTAGAAGATCTCAGGAGTAATCCCATCAAAGAAGATCAAAAGCAAAGTTTAAGTCAAGGTGCTATAGTGGGCAGTACCCAGTACATCTCAGCTACATCAGACTCACCTAAAGAGCTCCCCAAATTTACTTTTGAGGTGACTGCAGGAGGTATACAGGTCGTAGAGATAGGCCAGGATACAGCGCTCTGCTGAGGAGCCATCCGAGCGGTTCATGCCATGTTTCACCACCCCACACAGACTGCAGAGAGACAAAAAAAAGTGAGCTGAACCCTCAGGCACCAAGTAGCTGCCTTTTAGGAAGGACACAGATGTCCATGCCCCTTATGAACCCCCAGCATACATACTGCTTCCTTACACCCAGAGAGGGGGAGATGCCCTTACCCTTCGAAGACCTGAGCCATCTGGTCCTGGTTCAGGATAAGGCAGGAGTGGTAGTGCCGCAGCACAGCCACGATGCACAGGCACAAGCTGGTGGTATAGCTGCCAACAAGGTCGGAGGATTTCAACAGCAGTTCTGCCTCCACCACGCTCAGTTCATTCAGCAACTGCACCCAATGACAGAAAAACCCTTCAACAGCCACAGGGGTAAGGTATGGTCAGAAAGGGAGGAGGCACACCAAACCCACAGCCTATAGGACCTGCCAGGAAAGGCACTGCCAGGCACTTTCTGCTTAGGGATGCACCCCAGAATAGTTGGCAAAATGTCTCAGGCAGTACAAGGGGCTGTCAGGGCTTGGGTATCAGAGGGTAATTGGGATATGGCCACAGGCAGTTTTAAGCAGGTTTTTGGTAGTTCTAAGCCTGCATTAAGTCTCACTCTGATATCCTTTCCAGGCTAACAGCCACAATTCCATCAGCTAGGCTTCAAGAGACACCTGGTACAGGCTGCAGAAACAGCAACAGGATTTTAGCAGGATCCAGAAGGCACCTTCAGCTGCCATGTGCCAAGGATCTTTCCAGGGGAGCAAGGTAGGCAAGGTGCCAGGGACAATCCCCTTCTCACTCAGAACAAGGCCCTGCTGCAACCAGGGACAGAGATGCAATGCAAGTCCTTTGGAAACAAGCCCAAAGCCTTTGGAAGAATAATCCTCAGAACAGAACATGCAAGACTATCTGCCACAGACAACCTATTCCTAACAGCTGCAGCCCAGAAGCATCACAATGACCATATAATCTGACCACCTCCATGACACAGGTCAGAGGGTCCCCAACGATGAGCAGAGCAGGCCAACTATCACAGCACAGATCTGCTGCCTCTCAGGTGGACAAATCCCTCCCCAGGGAGCAGCTGAGCACACTGCCCTTACCTGGATGGCAAAGTCGATAAGACCACTGATATTGAGTGAATACTCCATCAAGTCAAATATGAACTGCACATGCTGTACCAGAGGCAGGTGGTATGACATTCCCAAAGCAAAGCTGGTGATCTGTTCCAAGACATTACGAGATACCTGCAAGTGCAAGACAACACACAGTCTATCTCTCCTTCCAGAAGTCCCTCAGCAGGCTCATCTCCTTCCAGTATTATTATTGCTCTCAGTAATACAAAGAGACACAGACAGGGCCCAAGAAGGACAGCAGTCTTCAAATTTTCATACCTGAGATGTGACTTGGTGCTGATCGAAGTGAGAAAGGTGCTGGAACTTTGCAAAGATATCTTCAGCTGTTGGGAATGCTTCTGGCTTGCTCTTTTTCCTCTTCTGGCCTTCCTCCCCACCTACCAAAGTTGAAAACATCAGAAAACAGTATTAGGCTGCTTTCCTCACCAGAGGATTAAACATCAGACAGATTAAACTCCTGACAGTTCCCCAGCAAGATCAGCCCCTGTCGTGAAGCACAGGCAAAAGGCCTCAGTCCTAGACCTTAAGTTGATAAAGACTATTTTTAATTTAAAAAAAAGAAACCATTAAGGAATCCCTAACCTAAGAATGACAGTAGGGCAAACATCAAGTTTATCCCAAATGAAAGTACCCCTTGGAGTATCCTTCTGTCTTGATTTGGAAATATACCTGTTCTCTGATGAAAACAGACTTTTTGTTCTGGATATGCTCAGCCATAAAAGTTTCTTTGTCCGAGCACTCCACATTTTAAAGCATCATCTTTTAACCACATTTTAGGCATTAGACTAAGAAAGAAAAATTGCAGCCAGATTCTCTCTCAGCTATTGGACATCAGACGCTTTCTGTTGATTTTGACCCAGCTATCCAAATTTTCTGTCCCAGGCATTTAGCATGTGCCTAAAAAGTAGCAGCATGATACATTTAGCAAAGTCTTTGCCAAATACACATTGGCAAAGTATTTTCTGCTTCTTGTACAAGGATATGAATGCAAAAATAAGTAAAATAAAATATGAAAAGCCAAAGTTTTGGCCAGGGTCTCACTCTGAACCTTGTACGACACAATTCTCTTCTGAAGACAAGTTAATTAAACAGACATTGCCAGGAGGAAACCAATTGTCTTACTTGCTGGTTAGTATGTTTGAAAACAGAGCACCATTCCAGACTCATTCATTAGTACCTCTTACCAGACACTTTAGATTGTGTAAAATCCTTTCACTGTCAGACTCTAGACAAGGGAATCAGCCAACTGGAAAGATGCTCTTATTTCAAAAAGGAGTGTCTCAAGCTCTACTAACCTGTCTCTGCAGTGCTCTTTCTGTTTAAGACTTTTAGAATGTCTTTGGTTATTTTCTTGATCGTATGCCGAGCATCGTCCCGTTGTTTTCCAACCCCAAAAAGAACTACCAGCCTTTGGTTACACTCATGACTGCATGACTCCTCCTGGGGAACCAAAAGAGACAACTGCATTAGCAACTACAAAGCTGAATTCTTTAACCTTGTTTCACATCTGATCTCTGAAAGAAAAAGAAAACCCTCATCTCAGAAGCTTCTCTGGGAGTAAGCAAGGAGCCATCCAGAAAAGCAGGACTGCTCCTTACCCAGCCACAGTAGGGAGAGACAGCAGCCTCATGACAAGGGCAGCAACAGGGCAGCAGTTAGGAGCAGGTCTTGTACCTGAGGAATAGGGAAGTGTGTAGCATACTGGATGTGCCGAGGTTGGTCATACAGGGATGCTAGCATTCCTTCCACAGACTTATCCTTTAGCAGAGTCTTTGATTCCTTTTCAGGATCTGGCTTTTCAGGGGAAGGGCTGGCTTTAGATTCACAATGCATCGGTGGAGAAAACATCTGGGGAGACATAAGAACAAGAAAATGTAGTTAGGAAACATGGCCTGCAACAGTAAAGATTGCTGAAGGAACCTATTTCTGCTCAGGCCTAAAAAGGAGTAGGAAGGAAAAGGAAAGGTTGGAAATTCAGCCAGTTCTTAAGGCAAAAACCAAGGTAATGTGCCAAGAGACTATTGCTATTTTTGCTTCTGGTCTATGTTGTATATTAAGTTAAACCAACAGGAAATAACACAATAGGAGTAATAAATCCATGGCTTAGAATTTTGGAAACAGCCCCTTCCACAGAAGTGAGGGTCCTGGGAAAGCATATATCTTTACATCACACTTGCCTGACATGTACCTTGAAGGGTCAGAGATGGCTGGACAGATGTAGGTACTCACGGATTTTTCAAGCACCACAAGTTAATTTTACTACTAAGTGCTTCAAAGTGTTCTGCTACCATGAACTATGCCCACAGAGATGAACAACTGTAAACCTGAAATAGTAATGAAGGCCACACAGTAGGATGAAAGCAGACTAGTGTCTTCTCCCAGGATCAAGGAAACCTCTGCAACTGGTCACTCCCAATCTGATGCCACCATGGTCATTCATTTCCCATCTACTTCCAAGCAGCCCACTTCCTACCCTGCCCAAACACTGGGCTGGCAGTAGCCAGAGCATAAGAGGTCCCAGGAACAACTGGGACTCGCTCTGCTCTGATGAACACCAACCTACATAAATAGGTTATACAGGCCTTTTACAATGTGAGCTGCCTTACAACCCAGCCACTTCCAGCAGATACACAACAGCAAGGCACATGCTGCTCCTGGGCTCGCTCCAACACACTGACCCTACTTACTGAGTAACAGGCAGGAAATGCTGGAACATACCGAAAAGTCTGTCTTTTCCATGTCATCAAAGAGCATGCTGGGGTTGTGGTCAATGTCCATGGGCTCTGAAAGACCTGTGTCCTGGGAACAGACAGAGCAGCTTTACATCTCAGTGATGCATCAGGGAACAAGAGAATATTTGTTGACTACATTGATGTCCATGTTGGACAGTGACAGCAATATGCCACCACACCTATGGTGCCTGGCAAGTTGGAGCCTGATACACCACAAATATTATGGACAGGCCTCACACAGCACCCCATGATATGCTGCTCTGTATCAAGCCATGCAAGATTTTCCTATCTACACTTCTGCAATCTGCAGGTCCTTTCCAGTCACTTAGGACATAACCTTAAATTGAAATGCTAAGGAAAAAGGTTGGGGGAAGGAAGAGCAGGAGTCAGCGGTACATTCTCCAGCAGGCAACAGCAAGGAGGCTGCAAAGCTGGTAAAAGCTGGTAACAAAAGCTGGTAAAAAAGGCAAGCACAACACAGAGATGTACAGCAGGGCCATGGTGCTCGCGCTCTCACCTCCAGCTTGATGCCACTGCTTCCCTCTGTCTCCTTCCTGTCATGTTCCTCAGCAGGGTCATCGAAGGGTGAGGGAGGGCGAGGCCCATGAGAATCCATGGCGAGATCACCCCGGGAGATGAGCGTGCACATGTAGATGTTGTGGGAAAAGACATCATGTCGGATTAGCTCACAGAACAGCAGCACCAGATTAAAGAACTCCACCTTCTCATTTTCCTTCCCAGGATCAGCTGAAAGGACAACACAGTCAGGGCTATCAGAGTAGTTCTGCACCACTATAAACAACACCAGCCACCTAACCTAGGGCAAAGGAAAGCATTTCCTGAGATGTCAACAGTGACTGATACACATTTCTGAGATTACAGCAGAGACTAAAAGCAGAAAGTCCAGTTTCAAAAATTAGCAATTAAGTAAGTCAAATGCTCTCCAGTGTCACAGCCCAGAGGCACTGGACTTTAGCCTAGAAGCGCTATTCCTGGGTGTACAACAGCTGCCTGCATCATTCAGACCTGTTACCCTATCCCCCTTAACCTGTTTGCAGAACTTCCCGTGAGAGTCAGAGCTCTGTCACCAGACAAAAACCTCCCTTTAGTTCTCAGCCTGAAGTAATTCCTGATTAAACTCATTTATCCTTGGCCAATTCTCTGTTAACAGAAGTGCCTCTGTATTATCTTCCTGTCATCTGGCCCTGCAAGTTGCTTTTCCTCCCTCTCCAAGATAAGCTCTGAATTGCAAGGAAGCCAGATAGAAAATTTAGATACACCCAATACCTACACACAAGAGAATTTCACACAAATTCCAAGTTTGCAAGAGAGGGAAAGCTAGAAACTGGGAGACCACAAGTTCTTATTTACGTACTTAGCATAGGAGCTTGAGTGTCAAGGAACTGCATAAGGACATCCTGAAAAACAGGAGCACTGGCTGCTGACAGAGAGCCCGAGGAGATGGAGCCCTTCTCATCCACAACTTCAGAGTCCCCACATCTCTGCAGAAACAGAAAAAAGTACTGACTGCTGACACAGAGGAAAAACTTCCTATCCATATATCTCAAAAAAGATGTCTTCAAGAGAATTTTTCTATCTTGCTCTTATAAGCAAGCCACCACAGAGGTTTCTGTAAGATACTGCACAGTCTCCAAGTATGTCAGTGCTTCTGCACTGCAATCAGCTGTCCTCAAATGTGTCCAGGAAATGGGATATGCACCATCCCACAGGCTCATTTATGACCTACATTGGGTCAGATAGAGCAAATGCCATAATTAGCAGCACCAGTAACAAGAGGCACTGTGTTGATCAGCCTTTGCCTGTTGGTGTAATTGGAGTTAGGTAACCTCTGCTCTCCTTTACTGCTCCCAGCCTTCCAGGAATAAGGACCTACCTCAGCCTCAATCTCTGCTTGACGCTTCTCCAGGAGTTTGGCCACCACCATGGCCCTGTGGCGCCCAGAGCGTTTGTAGCTGACAGCCCACTCACACAGCAAGGCCACCACTGCATCATCATCTGGGGAGATCTGGAGGGACATAAGCACTGCAGTGAGACCCTGAGCCAAGCAGAAGAGGGGAGCAGATATAACAGTAGGTCTACTCCCCATAGAACAGAACCTGAAGATTGCTACACTTCCTCCTCCTAACAGGGATGACAGATGTCAAGCTAGAGCTCTCCTGCTTTGACTCCATTTTGCAACAAGAGGTCCACAGCCCCTGACAAATCTCCAGACTGACTCTGCTTCAGAAAACTGTCTCTTCTTCCAGCAGCACATCTACAGAGTGCTAATCACAGCACTGAGTAAAACACAACTTCTCAACACTCTCATACAAAGTATGTGAACAGCCAGTCCTGCCACTCTTCTAGGAACCAATGCAGGAGTGGATGCACTATGGTCCTACACATCATAAATACATCAACCCCCAGGCTAAGAGGAACCTGAACTGTGAGCTCCCAGGAATCAGCAGCCAGCCCAAAATGTGACCAGGCTAGTACTGACATAACAAGTCCTTAGCACCAATCCGGTATGCAGACTGATGTCTTTCATCACGGAATTCTCTCAAGCTTACATGTATTTGTTGGACTTTCTAGAGCACAGAACCCCCCCTTCTCATTTTAGTATCTCCCTAACAGAGCTGCATGAAATCCTTTTCCATGGAGATCATATCTCTTGGCCAAAGGCCACTACCTAGTCAGTTCTCTGCAGACACAGGACAGTAACAGTGTGGTTATAAACAAGAACCCAGCCACATCCAAGACCAGGGCCCAGCAGCCAAGTCCCAGAGCACCTCATGACTGTCTTTGGTCGGACCCAGCCCAAATATCCTGTTATACAAGGAATCCAAAGAGTTGCTGAAGTCAGATCTTTCAAAGCTGTGACTGTCCAGAACTTCTAAGGTATGCAAGACACGGCCAATAGTGAAACCTAGAAGAGAACAGAGAAGAAAAATGTGTATTTGGCACCTGGTACAACGGACTCTAGAGCAACACCAGATGCACTGCCAAGGTCAGAAAGGTCTACACCTTGTATCAAGACCAGTTCCACTGGATGGGTTGTAGCTGTAGGTCATTCTCTTCTAAGAGGAAGAGAGGGTTTGGACCCTTTATCCAAATGCCAGATGAACCCTTCTCTAGGAGAAGTCTGATGTATTCCTGGTGCCCAGGTTAAGGACATGAAATCACGAAACTTCCTAGCCTGGTACAGCCCTCAGGCTATTCCCTTTACTGGTCTCCCACATAGAAGGAGATGAAGTTTCAAGTGCAATCCAAAGACAATCAAAAAGGACTTTAGGACCTTGGGACCAACCATTAGAAAGGGATTCTGGAACAGAGATTATTTTCTCTCCTATCCTTCCCGTTACAGGCAATGGCATTGGAAGAAACAGATGGGCCCAGTCTATTAATACATGGCTCCATGGCTGGTGTTGCCGCCAAAATACTGTTTTTTCTGACAATGGGAGGGCCTACACAGCACCAGCATGCTGGACTGTTCAGTGTATGAGAAATCAGTTGAACAGTCACATCCAGATGGCAGTGTCAAAGGCTCAGAGTCCCAATGGACATCAGTGGTGAGTGGTGACATAGACAAAGATCAAGTGCACCCACAGCAAGTCTGCAGATGACACCAAGCTGAGTGGTTTGGTTGACAGTCCTGAAGGATGAATGACATCCACAGGGACCTGGACAAACTTGAGCAGTGGCCCGTGAGAATCTCATGAGGTTCAACAAGGCCAAGTACAAGGTGCTGCACCTGGGGCAGGGCAACCTCCAGTGTCAATCCAGAATGGGGGTGAACAGATGGAGAGCAGCCCTGCTGAGGACTTGGGGGTGCTGGGGGATGAGAGGCTGGACAGGACCCAGCCACGTGCACTCACAGCTCAGAAAGCCAAGTGTGTCCTGGGCTGCAGCAAAAGCCCTGTGGGCAGCAGGGGAGGGAGGGAGGAGATTCTGCCCCTCTGCTCCACTCTGGTCAGACCCCACGTGCAGAGCTGCCTCCAGCTCTGGGGTCCCCAGCACAGGAAGGACATGGAGCTGTTGGAACAAGTCCGAGGAGGCCACCAAATTGATTAGAGGAATGGAACACCTCTCCTAGGAGGAAAGGCTGGAAGAGCTGGGATTGTACAGCCTGAAGGCTCTAGGGTGACCTAACTGACACATATCACACTAATGCGGGCTTAAAAGAAATCTTGAGAGAAACTTTTTACAAGGGCAGGACAAAGGGGAATGGTTTTAAACTGAAAGAGGATAGACTCAGACTAGATGTTAAGAAGAAATTCTTCCCTGTGAGGGTGATGAAGCAGTGGCACAGGTTGCCCAGAGAGGTTGTGGATGCTCCATGCCTGGAAGTGTTCAAGGCCAGGCTGGATTGGTCCTGAGCAACCAGATCTAGGGAAAAGTGTCCCTGATCATAGCAGGAGAATTGAGACCACTTAATTTTTAAGGTCCCTTCCAACCCAGACCATTCTACGATTCTATGAGAAGTTTCTGTGAGCTCATTCCTTGGGCTCACTACCCAAGGAGAGCTGTACCAGTCAGGCAAGGGTCCACCCAGCTTAATATCCTGACTCTCACTGTGGCCAACAGCAGATTTTAGGGGAAAGCATCAGAGCACAGCACACAGACGAGTATAGCTCCCTAGTAAATATTTCCAGCTTCCAGTAACAGAAACTCCCCTTATACCTGGAGAAACGGACCCTTATAAGATTTTGCTCTGGAAAGAAAAAGAGCCATGTCTTACTGCTGACAGTAAATACAAACAGTAGTAAATAGGAAAAAATCAAAAAGAATATCTAGACAGGAGTTTTGTCAGAGTAGCACATGGATCGGGGCAAAGAAACTTTAACCTACAGCAAGTTACCTGCTGTGGTTTCTTGGCACTTGTCAAATGACCAGCGAACCTCCACAGCCTGGCCACGTTCCTTTATCTGCTGCTCAATTTCACGCAGCTTTGCCCGAACCTAGAAACAATGGACTCGTGTAAACATACAGAAGGATGCCTTAGAAGTCCTGTGAACAAAATCATTAGAAAACAAAGAGATTGACAGCAATTCTACTTAAGGGTAGATTTTGCCCATCTTCCAAGGACATCACTATCTGGCTTATAGCAGAATGAGAGCACTTAATTCCTAGGGAGTGAGATAGCACCTCCAGGTCTGCTTATCACACAACATGAAAAGAAAATTGTGAAAGAGCTAAGATACAGCTGTTATCCCAAATCACAAGAGCTCCCTTTTCTGAAGGCTGCTTACCTGCTGTGTAAAGGCTGAATTCCCCCCTGGCATGGGCAAGTTGGATGGGGCTATAGGCAGGTGGTCCAATGGAGAGCCAGTCTTTATCCTGCTATCAGTCAAGGAATAATGCCACACAAGGGCACTCGGGCAACACAAAATTATACTCTGCAACAGACAGAAAAGTCAGTATCACTGAGCAAATTAAGTTAAAAACAATTGAGTTACATTTCTAAAGAACTAACCACTACTTTATCCTATTGCCCATGCACTCATTATCCTCTATACAGCATATTTACTATCTGGGTGGGTTGGGGTTTTTTTTGTTCTAAGCTCTGAAAAACCCTTTGGATCATACAAACTCACACTCCCAATGCACAATCCAACCCTCGTGGTCCAGAAGCAGCATTTACATTAGTGACTTACAACTGTCATCAAGTGTAAAGTCTGAGAAGAAATATGAGGTAACAGACCTAAATTAATTAAACCATTTTGTTTGATAATCACAAGCCTGATTATTATAGTAACAATACCATGGTATATGCATTCTCATTCTTTTATGATCTTGTACACTCACATAAACACAGACAAAACTTCACTGAACAATTCCTATGACATTCTTCTACAGTTTCTGGCTCACAAAGTGATTTTAGACCCTCAAACCAAATAATCTGCTTATCTTGAGAATATTTCAGCAAAGGTTAATTATGTACATTCTTAAAATTAAAGAAATTCTTAGAAATGCACCTCTTTCCACTGAGACATACTAAAGATCAGACCATCATTAACCAAAGTCAACTTTTTAAGCAGGTTGTGTCCGAACTCCAGCCAAACCTTTGAGGTGTATATGCTCATCTATTTTCCCTAAAGTAAGCTCCCAAATACAAGACTTTTATATTAAAGACTTGTTTTATCACATAGAAAAAACCCTCTAAACTTCTTCAACAGAAAGCAAACAAGACTTAAGAATGCAAAGGGTTTATTTATAACCCTACATTGCTCTATAACCCCTGCTTCTAGAAAGATCCTTACTTCTAGCCAACCGTACTATAGGAATTTTCTTTTTCTCTTTTTCTCTGAGAGCTGGCTGGCTGCTTCTTGATCCTGCCGGGGGCTCCTTCATCTCAAGTTTCTCTCTTGGGCAGCAGATGCCCAAGCTTTGTGCTCTCTTCCTCTCCAACTCCTGCTCCATCCTGCACTCTCTGGAACCTTCTCTGCTTTAACAAATATTTTCTCCCCTGGAAGAAACAATCTCCACTCCTGCATGGACCCACCTCACCTAGTCACTCTCCTCTTGAAGGAGAAAAACACAACCATGAATGAACGCACACACTGAACTGAACTTGCCTGTCTCTGACACAAGGACAGTAAGGACTGAATCCCACTGTCACAACAGCACCTCTTCTTCAAACATCAGTAAGGCTTTGGCAACCTTGCCCTTTTATTGCAATGTAACGTTTAATCAATCCCACCTAGAAAGACTATGAGTTTAGAGTAGTTCCTTTTCACAGCCTGCTACCACTCCTAAACAACTGCATTCTCCCATGAAGTGGGAGGGGCTGTTTCTTGTGTGTGCTGTTTCGCTGTGAGTTGGTTTTTTTGTTCTGTGGGAATTTTTTCTCTGATGAGGGGATGCTTGTTTTTAAGAGTTGACAAAACTACAAAGCACTTTCATTTCTGGCATAATTTCCTCTCCTGGATGAAAACCTGCTATTGATATACACATGGGAAATAACCCTTTCCTTCTTTCTCATCCCTTCTTCTGTAAAACCTTCCCAGCCACATGAGGCACCTGTGAGTAGAGCAAAAGGCTCCATTCCAACCCATTTTTCTTATGCAAGTCAGTCAAGGGCACTGCTACAGCACTAATGTCTGACAAAAGCTCTGTAGCACATCAGCAAAGACAATCATGGTTTGATATTTCTGTACTCGCAAAGCTGCTGACTCAGAGACTGTAATGATTTTTCTGTGATGGCACACAAATTGTCCCTGTTGACCCCAGAATCACCATCACTTAAACCTACCTGAAGGATGCAGCTGAGCCCATAGACCACTGGCCGGTGCTGGGGGCACAGCAGTAAGTCGCTGAAAGGGCTGGGAGGAGGATTCCCTGCAGCTGGCTGAGGGGTGGGAGTTGAAGGAAGAGCATTCCCTGTCTGGGCAGACAGGATGTGTGGTGGGTGCCCACCAGCACCATCCAGCTGCATAGCAAGCCTGCGGGTGCAGAAGTAGGCCAGACGTCTGGACAGGTACGCAGACTGCACAAACTCTCCAGAGTACTGCAGGGAAGATGGAAGGAGGAGCAGACATCCTTGTCACAAGGAACACAAGAAAAAACTCCGACCTTCCCAAAGTACTACACTGTGGGACACTGCCTTGAAGAGGCAGTTCCTTTTCACAGAGAGCCCCTTAACATCATGGATCACCCACTGGCTACTAAGCATCAGAAAAACCCTTGAAATGCTCTCTGGCAATGACTTAATGTATAAAAATGTACCCACACCCAGCCTTCCCAGAGCTTCAAAGGTTTGCCCAGAATCTGTTGCAAGAGAAAGAAAGAAAAAAGCAGTTTCCATGTACTGGTGCACAATCAGTGGAACTATCACAGCTGTGGCATGGGCAGGGATTACCAAGTCCAGTGCAAGGAAAAAGGGTAAAGGAGAATAAAAACTGGAAAAGAGCAGGACTAAAAAGACATCCTTTCATGGGCTAAAAAGGATGATCACAAGGACGCTCCCTGGTGTTCTTGGTGCAAAACAACTCATTATCCCCTTAGGAAATAGGAAGGGGATAGCCAAATCAGAAGCACTCTTCAGCACTCTCCTTAAGCAAGCTGAGAGTGTATTTCTCACCCGCAGCAGCAAAGGAAGGAGCATTTTCAGAAATTCATCTTCTCCTGACCGTATCTTCTCAAAGCACTCGAGGACCCACGTCAGGAATTCGTGCCGGTCCAACATTCCATCCTGCACACAGATAAAAGCACAGCAAACGGAGGAAAGTTGAAGTAACTTCCACTAAGGTAAGGCAGAGCAGCAGCAGCTTGCACTCCAACAGTGGAAATAACTCCGTAAGTTTTCACAGTTCTGTGCTACCCCTGTCCTATTACTGAGCTCAAAACCGCATCTAGTCCTAGTGGTCTATTCACTAGGAAAGAGAGCATCTTGCAGAAAAAAATCACTTGGCATCCACTCCTCTTGCCCTCCTCTGCTCACACTGACCCAGCAGCTCTCGCCAGTCCCTCACCTGGAACATGAACATAGCCAGTTTCTCATTGTAGTCCCACTGCTTCAAAGCCTGTTCCACCTCTTGGGGCATTGGTCCTGATGGTGAACCACAGCCTTGCCCTGGGAGCTGTCTGTAGAACTCTGCAATTTTCTGCAGCTGCTCTGACAGGTACTTGGTGATGATCTGTGTCCATTCTGGAGAAAACAGGTTAGCAGTGAGCACTGTGACAAAGAGGAGCAGGAAAGAACCAGGATGGTGCAGAGGTGGAAAGCCAAAAAAACCCAGAACACATTCAGGGGAACTCTTCTAGACCACAGCAATCTGGAGCAGGCCAAGATGCAAAGGATGCTGGATCCAGTAATGCTTAATGAAACTGGAAACACAGACAGGGAGTAACATACCAAAATTCTCTTGGAAATGTACATACTCACTTGGGAAGTAGCTAATCAGTCATCACTAAACTGCAACTTTACAATCTTTGCATGGTAAGAAAAAAACATGGCAGCAAAGGAGCTCAGTAGAACTTAGCAGGGAGAAAGAAAAGTAAGGCTCCCAGGAAGTATTTATGGCTGCCAAGGCTTATTTTTCAGTGTACGTTCGCAGGTGGGCCTGCTGTTCAGACAGTTACTCACATCAGAACCCAAGGACTTATCAGCAGGAAACAAGTTTACCAGGCTACCTCTTACTAATCAAGAGCAGGCTTAGAAGGAAACAGCTGTGATGGACAAAGCCAGTGCTGCACACAGAGTGCTTACCAATGAAGGGATCAATGACATGACGCTTTTTCACCTTCGTTTCCGTGATGGCAGCATAGTAGGCACAAGTCATTTTGATGAGCCACGCTGCTCTCATTACTGGAACAGTGTATTTTGCCAAATAACCAAAGACCTCTTCCTTCTTGCTAAAGATGGGCACCTGTAATGAAATGTAGAGAGAAAACTGAACCAAGGACTTATAGAATAAGAGCTGAAGCAGCTATACCTGCTGCAGGTGTGAAAAAGGTAAAAAGGGAACACAGCAACACAGTACCTCTACCTCAAAAAAACCTGCTGCCAAAATTCACCTGTGGTCAGAAAGCAACAGTACCAGAGCTGCATTTCAGTACAAACAGAAACAAAACAAATTGAAAGAAGACAGAAAATATACTTATGTCACCATAAATCCATGCCCTGAATCCTGCTAACATCTTGGAGGTTATCCTCCAGGGAGCTATGAAAAATACAGACTAAGGTCTGAGTCAGTAACAGAGTATCTGCCATACAAAGTGAAGACAGGACTCTTCACTTTGTATACAAAACTGACTGGTTACAGAAGGCTCACAGTATCATGAATACTCAACAGAAGACTGTGAGAAACAGGGATCTGAGTACAGAGTAGGAAGGAATTAATTAATCCAAGATTCAAAATTCAAGATACAACATAGGAGAATACCAGTGAAATCATCAGACTGTGGGACTGTAAACCAGGAAGCAGTAACACATCACAGGGAAAAGTACAGCTGTGCGGCTCATTTCCACACAATACTCTGGAGAGCAAAAGTACGTGTGTTTTCACAGAGGAATGAAAAAAATTCACAAAAACCAGGTCCATTTGGCAGGTATCTTCAAGTCCCTGAACTAGTGATGTTCATTTACCTGCTATGTTTCCTACATTCTTCCCAATTACTCTCTGATGCCTCAGACTACTTGGCTACTGACAGTCACTCTTTCACATCTAAGTTCATGAAAATGGAAGGAGCTCATTGCAGGAAAACAGGAGAAAACCTTGGAAGGTTCAAGCTTTCACCATGACCTCAGGAAACTGACAGCCAAAACACAAAGAAGGACTAAGTGTATAAAGAGTCAGATTCTGGGAAAATCTGATTACTTTAATTTCCCCCCAGGAATGACTCAGACCATTTTGCAACTAGGAGTTATGTTTTTTCCACAGTGCATACCAAGTACCTTGTTTGTGGGCCTCCCCTGAGAGAGAGCTATCTCCCTTGCTATCAGGCCTGATAAAATGCCAGAGTAAGACCCTTCTTTCATAATCTACAGAATTCACAGCTGTAAGGTAAATATCTACCCCTAGACTTCAGGGCACAGAAATACTGTAGCCTGGCCAAGATCAAGTGGTAGCACACATACTCTCCTCTGCTGAAAAGCAGAAACACCTCACTGCAACAGAAGTCTGGGAAGTCATTTAGGTGATTACTTTCAGTAATTCTCACTATGACTTTTGAGAACTTGAGAAACCCTCCACAATGTCCTAATCTAAACAACAGATCAAAGGCAAAGTAGCAGCGCTTCTGAAAAACAACAGAACCTTAAAATAAATCAGTCGTGTCCTACAAGCCAAAAGGCAAAGCTGAACACACCTCAAAATAACAGACAAGAGACCACTTCTCAAAGTGGGGATGACTACAGTCAGGGCACTACAAATCCTACATCCACTCTTCAAGCTGAAAGCTTCACAAGATGTATAGACAAGGAACTTCTCCAAACAATAAAGACCTTCAGCAAACCTCCCGAAACAAGCACCGATTAAGTTCTCTGCCAGGCTGCCTCTCCTGTAACATACCTTCTTAGCAAGATGAGTGAGGGGCTTAGTTCCAGCCAGATCTGTGAACCAGTTGTTTATGGCACTCTGAGAGCGTGCTGTCACCAGCCAAAAGTTATCCTTCTGATTGACCTGGGGTTTCCGTCTCCCCGTGTCAGGCAGGGTGTTGCACCGCAGCTTTTCTGCAATAATACTGCTAAAATTGGAGCTGATCTGGAGGAGAAGAAAAAAAAAAAAGGATTAATTATATTTCAGAGATCAAAGACCTGATCAGCGTGCTTAAAATATCATTTATCATTCCTACCAGAAGTCTCACCAGTATCAACTTTTGAAACACAAAATAACTACCAATAACTCCTTTGTTATACTTGCAGAGATGAATGTGTCTAGACAACTCGTACAATAATCAAGCAGGGACTTGAGATGGACATAACCCTTCAAAAATACTTGTCAAACCAGACAGAAGGCTACTCAGAAGGAAGTCAGCTAAGGAAAACAAATATCCTGTGCTCATTGATTGCCTTCCAATCCAGGTCATTACTAGTTGTTTTGTCAAGAAGTCAACATCTTGATTTCAGAGACTGGAAAAATGGAGTTGAACCCTATTATATAACTCCCATTTTTAAACTTCCAGATGTTTCACAAAATCATACTTTCCTTTTACCATGGCCATCATGTAGCCAAACCAATAAGGAGTTTTCCTCTCCTACTATCATAGCCTTGTGGTTTAATTGCAGAATTTAAGGAGTCCTAGATGCTGGCTTAAGGAAGACTGCAGACATAGACCTTCCCCTAAGAGGCACTGAACCAGACAAGAACCCGCTCTCTCAGAGATGGGACACAGTTCTAAACGAATGCAGAACTTGAATTTTACAGAAACGGAGGATCAAGTCTTAAAAACACCCATACAAAAGAGAAAGATCTCCTAGTTCTCGACATAAGGAAGGAAAGAAACCCAGGACTGTCCAATATCCAGCCGCCTGCCCTGCCAAACCCGCCCCTCGACCGTCAGGACGTCTCTCACCTTCGCCGGGTTGAAATTGACATTTTTGGCAGTGCCGTGCTCGTCCCCAGAGACCGCCGGCTGGTTATTGAAGCCTTGCTTGACATTCAGCGCAGTCAGCTCATCCTGCGGGGGAAGGACGGTCAGCAGCGCCCGGCACGGCCCCTCCGCGCCCACCGCCGCAGCCTCTGTCCCCACCGCGGGGGCTGAACGAGGCGAGGTCCGCCTGCTCCCCCGACCTCCCCCAGCCCTCGCACCAGGCACCGCCCAGGGCAATGCTGAGACACGGGGACCGCGGCGCCCCCGGCCCGGCCAGCGCCCCCCAGCCCCGGGGGACCCAGCGGGACGGCGCCCCCTCGCCCACCTCCCGGCCCTCGCGCCGCTATCCCGGCGCTTCCTCAGGTCCGGCCCCGGCACAGCGGTCT
>VZSE01013519.1:87580-118411 GCA_013398275.1 Promerops cafer
CGGCACGGCACGGCACGGCACGGCACGGGCTCACCATGATCGTGTGTCCCCAGAGCGTGGAGCACCCCCGAGGAAGCCGATGCCAGCGGCTGCCGGGGCAGGTAGGACCAGCCCCGCCGCCACCACCGGAGCCCGTACAGGAGCACCGGGCTTCGCCCTGCTCGCCGCCACCGGGTCGGCACGGCTGCGGCACCAGCAGGCCCGGGCATTCCCGCTGCCCGCTGGCAGTGCGCGGGGCCGGCGAGGCTACGCTCTCACGATGCCGCGCCCGGCGGCTTGGTCTTGGTCCTAGTCCTGCTCCCGGTGCCGGTGCCGGTCCCGGTGCGGCGGTGCTGTCCCCTTTGTGCGGGATGCGGGAGGCGCCGTGGTTCCATCACTGCCAA
This sequence comes from Promerops cafer, assembly GCA_013398275.1. Classification (NCBI taxonomy): domain Eukaryota; kingdom Metazoa; phylum Chordata; class Aves; order Passeriformes; family Nectariniidae; genus Promerops; species Promerops cafer. The sequence continues at coordinate 87,964 of VZSE01013519.1, forward strand.
TCAAACTTGTTTTTCTCTCTCCGCCTGCACTGCCCGCGCCGCTCACCGGGGGCGCTGCCGCCGCCGCCGCCCGCACAATGGGGCCCCGGGTACCGGCCCCGGGTACCGGCCGCCGGCACCGCCGTAGGGGCCCGTGCCGCGGGTACTCGTACTTGCCCCGTCCTCTCAAATACCCAGGCACAAGGGCCGGGCTAGAGGTGCCGCCGCGGCATCGTCTCCAGCGAACGTTACCGGAGGAGCCACCGGTACCGACGGAGCCGCGGTCTCGCCGGGTGAAAGGATGAGCCCCGGCCGGGCGGGGAGCGCGGCGGGCTCTGCCTGCCCTTCTCCCGCACATCCCGGCGCTGTCCGGGCTCCTTCAACCTCCTGCCTTCTTTATGTGTTCCAGGCTGCCGGCCGGGAGCGCCGGGGCGCCGTTCCCCCGGGGCCCACCGGGCGGGGAGGGGGCGAGGTTGGCGGTGGGTACGCAGCTGAGGTGCCTGTTAGAGTTCAGGGGGCTCGGACACACGAAGGTTCCTCTGGGGAGGGAGGTGATGCTCCCACAGCCCAGGAATGCGAGTGGATGCAGGAGAGGAGGAGGAGGGCTGTGGCCGAGGAGGATGAGGAAGGTGGCACCGGGGCCAATGCGAGAGGCTGGGGAGGCAGAACTGAGGGAATGTGGCAGGTGGTGCCGGTAGGAGACACCCTGGGCTGAGCTGGTGCCTTTGGGAGTGGGCAGTTTAGCCTGGCCAGGGGCTGAGAGCCGAGGAGGTGGCTGTTCTGCACCTTCATCCCTCCTTTCCTTCATCATCTCCTTCCAAGACATATCTGCCTGGTTGCTTGCTCCATCATCACCTGGACAAGCAGAGTGAGGAGAGCTGGCAGCACCAAAGGCTGAGCCATGGCTGCACAGCTCCTTACTGGAGCCACCTTTCCCCGGGGGGAGTGGAAGGGCCCTTGGCTCCTCCACCTCAGCCCTCCAGGAGGAGAATACCAGTGGCTGTAGCCCCTTGGCTGTCCTCATGGCATCTCATTTCTCCAGGCAGAGGGACTTTGTAGGGGGCTTTTGCAGGTCACTTCTGGCTTTCATCTTCTCCTGTCGATCAAATAAGCTGGTGCTTTTCATCTCTTTCCATTTTAATTTGAGTTTTGGGGTTTTGTGGACCCCTTTTATCAGAGGAAGTGAAGAGGACACTCCAAATGTCATTGAGTAAATCTCTTGGCACTTGAGCGATGGTGTTTTCACCAGAAGTGCAGGATGGTGGAAAATAGCCTGAGCTGCTTCCTGCACTGCCTGTGTGGGTGCAGCTGCTCTGTGCTGCCACACAGCTCACCCCTGCTCTGTCTGCTCCTCACCCCTGGCTGCTCTGCTACGCACCCTGTAGCTCTGGTGGTTTGCAGAAGTGCTCCTGGTTTTCTCCTGTGCCACCACTGTTGCCATAGTCCACTCACCAGCCTTTGGGTGACTGCACTGGAGACAGGTGGAAGGAACAAGACAGTGGTGTCAGCAGGGCCAGGATTTCCCAGGAGAGATTTCAGTTCAAGCCTGGGAGAAGAGATGCATCCTTTGCATCCAAGGGTGCTGCCTGGGCTCCCACATGTGAGCAGAAGCTGTGTCTTTGTGTGACAAGGGTTAGCACCTGCTGTACCCGTGCCTTGGGGTGGGCAGGCTGCAGGTGCAGACCATGCTGTCGGGTGGGAATTGTGGCAATGTGGTCATTGAAGCATGGCAGCTGCCTGGGCATCTTTCCAACATCCCTGCCCTCTGTTCCCACCACCCTCTCAGGAGGGGCTGGAGCTGTGCTGGCCTGGGGCCCTGGTGCAAGGCTGGCATGGACATTGCTGGGGGTGTCTGGGCCCCCCTTGCTGAGTTGCCCATCTGTGTTTTCTCTGGTGGGCACATCCAGTAACAGCTGTGCTCTGTGCTGCAGGACCTACTCCCATGCTGTCTGCTTGGGCAACATGTGGGGAGCTCTTCTGTGTGCTCCTGGTCACATGGAAGGTACCAGGACATGGTTTGCCTCTTGGCTTGCCAGGGCAGAAGCCTGAGAGCCCCTCTGCTGTTTCCACAGCTCTGTCACATCTTGGTACTGGGCAGGAGGGCTCTGTGCTGGCGGTAAGGCAGATGGGCTGCTCCATTCTGGAATGTATTTTGTGTCATGTTTCTCCTGATCTGGCCTTGCACCACTGCAAGAAACATCATTCCTGATTTGCCCTTTGCTTCCTCTCACCATGCAGAGCCTTCTCCCAGACAGAGAAGACACCTGTGTGTCTTGCTACCTGTCCTCCTGCTACCTGTGTCACTGAGCAGTTCTCTGCCTGATAGCCATGAGTGTCCCTCTGGCAGCACCAAGCTGGGAGAGGGATCTCTGCCCCTTGCAGAGCCTGGGCTTGGCTGGGGTGTGCTGCTGCAGCAGGGGTTGCTCTGGGAAGAGCTAAGCAGAGCGTGTTTCCTGCAGGTAGTGAAGATGTCCAGCAGTGACCCTGAGTGCCCCCAGTTCCTCTTTGTGAAGGTGCTGGCAAGCCGAGGGCGGCTGGAGGCGGTGACCCAGCAGATGGGCTACCACCCACAGTACCTCGACAGCTTCCTCAAGACGCAGCACTACCTGATGCACATGGATGGCCCTCTGCCCTTTGACTGCCGGCACTACATCGCCATCATGGTGAGCCCTGCTGGGAGCTGCCAGAGGGGAGGGGGGGCTCTGCTCAGCCCTGTGAGGCTCTCCTTAACCTCCAGCAGATAGCCTGTGCTGCCTTCTCATCAGGGGCCAAAACCATGATGTCCTGGAGGTTGGGTGATAGGTGGGTGTGGGATGCCTGTCCTGCTGGGGCAGTGCATGGATGCTTATGTGCTGCTCTTGCAGGCAGCAGCCCGGCACCAGTGCCGGTACCTGGTGAACCTGCACGTGCTGCAGTTCCTGCGGGCAGGGGGTGACCCCCAGTGGCTGCGCGGCCTCGAATTCATCCCCCCTAAACTCCGCAACCTCAATGAGATCAACAAGATCCTGGCACACCGGCCATGGCTCATCACCAAGGAGCACATTGAGGTACTGGGAAGGGCTATCAGCCAGGGCCCAGGATGGCAGTGGGGACAGCAGCGTCCCTAGGGGCTGCCAGCACCCTGCCCACCTGCCTGTGTCACACTGCTGGTCTGTCCATGTTCTGCAGAAGCTGCTGAAGATCAGCGAGTGGAGCTGGTCACTGGCGGAGCTGGTGCACGCCGTCGTCCTCCTGGCACACTGCCACGCGCTTGCCAGCTTTGTCTTCGGCTGTGGCTGCGAGCAGGACGAGGGGCTGGGGGGCCGAGGCTCGCTGAAGCCACTGTCACTCGGGAACCAGTGCTTCTGCGAGGCCACTGCCGGCAACAGCTACAGCCAGGAGCTGCTGCGCATCAACCGCAAGCGGGTGAGCCCCCGAGGGTGGGTCTGCAGGGGATGGGGGGATGCTGCTGGGACCACTGCCCTCACCCCCAAGCCTGTGTCTGTGCAGTCCCTGGACTCCTGCATGGAGCTGGATTCCCTCCGGGAACGCATGCAGCGGATCCATGTGGAGACTGAGGGCAGGGATGAGATGAGGCTGCTGCAGCAGGACCGAGAGGAAGGTGAGGGACAGGGAGCAGAGGTGGGTGTGCAGGGTGGGAGTTCATATGGCACACCTGGGTGTTTGTTGCTCCTCTATGCCTTACATTTTCCATGCTGTGTGGTTCAGAGGGGCTGATGGGATGCATGTAGGGCAGAGCAAGGGCTGGCTTTTGATGCCTGATAAGGCTGGGAACAGGGCAGCTGAGCACTGCTCTGACCTGTCTGCAGGGCTCTCCCCTATTGCAGATACTGACGGGGAAGTCACCGGTGCCACCAACCTTGCATGCTACATGCAGGACCCTGACTTTGGATACCAAGACTTTGCCCGGCGTGATGAGGATCAGACACAGGTATTCAGAGTCCAGGTAAGACTCCTGCTCTCTGGGTGGGCAGCAGCCCTCCCCTCCCCTCCCCTCCCCTCCCCTCCCNACTCCTGGGAAGACCATGGCTTCTCACTGGTCAACCGGCTCTACTCGGACATTGGGCATCTCCTGGATGAGAAGTTTAGGATGGTGGATGGTCTGCAAAGCAGTGCCATGGCCAAGCGCCAGGGCTGTGAACCCTCTGTTTTCAAGCGGGGCATCTGGAACTACATCCACTGCATGTTTGGCATTAGGTAGGGAAACCACCTTCACAGTCCAGGGGAGAAGACTGAGCTGACCCAGGTGGGAGGAGGGTAGGGCACTCTGTCATGCAGATGAGCATGGAGAAGGGACAGAGGTGAATCTCCTGCCTGGATGTTGAGACAGGCAGGGAAGTGATGCTGAACTGCTCTGGCCAGGGCAGGGGGCTTTGGGGACAGGGTTTCAGTGCCTGGTGGCTGTTGCCATGTGTCCCCCTGCCCTGTGGCTGTGCCATGCCCAAGGCAGAGCACAGGCAAGGTGCTGGCCGTGACTCGCCCCTGTGCTCCCCACAGGTACGATGATTATGACTATGCAGAAGTGAATCAGCTCCTGGAGCGAATGCTCAAAGTTTACATTAAAACTGTAACCTGCTACCCAGAGAAGACAAACTCAGAAATGTTTGACAGGTTCTGGAAGCAGTTCAAGCACAGTGAAAAGGTGGGATAGCTGGCCCCTGGCTCTGGCTGTGGTGGGGCTGGGAGTGCGCAGGGGCTGCAAGCTGGGGTGCTTTGGGGGCGTATGAGGGATCTTTGAGCCACCAAACCAGTCTGAGGCAGGTGGGGGGAATGGAAACTGGCTGTTTGTGAGGAGTTGGGCTTAGTGTGGCATGGGGCCACTGTGATGAGACCACAGGCACCAGCAGCACAGGCATCTCCAAGGTCATTACCCCAGTGGTGAGTGCTTCCTGGCGAGCCGTGTGTCAAGCTGTAACTCACAGGAGCGGCCGCTGTGGGTGTCAGGGACTGTGCTGCTGCCAGCCTGGAATGCTGGTGCCAAGTATGCAGGGGACTCCCTGGCACGCAGCTCTGGGAAGCAGCCACAGCCTACAGGACTGGGAGGAGGGGAAAAGTGGAGCTGCCTGAGCTGGAAAAATTGGTGGCATTTTGATGACAAAAGACTCACTTGCCCAAGTGGGCAGTTGCTTGCACCGCTGAGCACAGCACACTTCAGCTGCCTGAGCCTCTCCTGCTGTTCCCCCAGGTCCACGTGAACCTGCTCATCCTGGAAGCCCGGATGCAGGCAGAGCTGCTGTACGCGTTGCAGGCCATCACCCAGTACATGATCTCCTAGATGCTGGGAGCTGCGCTGCGGCAGGGCCGGGCAGCTTCCTCTCTCCCTGAACTCCTGCGGGACCCATCATGCTGGGACCGACGGCGAGGGATTTCTTGATTTAGTTTACTTGACTGTATTGTTCCTTTTTGTTGGTTCCCCCCCGCCCGCCTTGTGGGGGTCACTGAGTGGCCCTGTTACGTGCAATTACCAAACTGTGAGGCAAGTCCGTGCTGCTGAGATGCTGGAGACTTGAACATGTCCAAGGAGGACTGCCAAAACCATGGGGGAGAGGGAAGTGGGAGGGGACTGGGGCCAGATTAGAGGGATGCTCCTTGCCTGGGTGCTCTGGGAGCCTCAGTGGCACAGGGAGGGCAGAGGGGAGAACTAGCTTCCTTCCCTGTGCTGCAGTGGCTGCTCTGCTTGCAAAGCCACGCTTGGGCACCTGTCCTCATCGGGGTGGTGTCTCTCACTTGGGAACAGTGCGGGCAGCATGTGGGTGTGTTGCAATGTTCTGAGTTGCAGGGTTAGGCAGCAAGAAGCGCTGGCTCCTAGCAAGGGCCCTTCCCCAGGACAGCAAGGGGATGCACTTGCTGCCTGTTATGTTCTTAAAGTCTATGTGCCAAACCCTACTGGGATGGACAAGAGATGACCCAGCAAACTCCAAACTGTGAAGCTCTTGTTGGCAGAGCATCCTCGTGCTTTGCTTTCTCCGACAGCAGGATGAGAAGGTCTTTGACAGTGCTCAGGCACTGGAGGTTTCTGCTGGGGACTTTGGCAGTCCTAAGCCCCTCCTCTGCCTCCCATCAGCAGAGAGGCAGGAGGAACAAGGGCGGTTTGTTAATGTGTTTGAGTTAATGTGGTTTGTATCTTCCTACCACCATGAGAGGGCTGAGGTCCTGTGCCCAGTCATTTGCTTAACAGCATGGTGGAGGAGCCTGTGCTCAGCACAGGTAAGCTACAGGAAGCTTCTCCTTGAATGTGGGTTGGGGGGCACTCCGGGGACTGCCCCATTTGAACGGAGGCAGCCTGTCCACCAGCTCTGCCCTCTGCCTGGGGGGCTACACCACCATTCTCCCCATCTCCCTGGGCTCCTCCCTGCCTGTGCCACAACCCCTGGCTGGAGAGGTACAAGAGCACCAGAGCAGGCTCCAGAGAGCAGCCACAAAAGGGGAATGAAGCCAACCCGTTTTAAGTGGGAGCCTGAAGCAAGGGCAGCTGTCGAGTCAGCCAGCGCACGCTGCTTCAGTCGACCTGTTTACTGCGTAAATATACGGGGAGAAAACCTTGTGTATGGAAGCTACAGAAAAAGCCTATTTTTGCTATAAATATATTATGTTTGACATGGACGTGTGCTTGATTGCTGCCAGATGTTGGGAAGGGGATCCAAACTTGCACGGTTGCTGTGAAGGCAGGACAGCAATGCCTGGCTGACCACAGCACTGAGATGGCCCCAGTGCCAGGAAACCCAACATTCTCAGCCATGCTGAGGTCATGCACTGACAGCTCTGGTGCATGGCCAGCAGCTGGGCACTGAGGCTACACCTATCCTGTTCAGCTCAGCTATGTCCTCTTGCCATGCTCAGATAAGCAACTGCTGCAGCACTGCGTGTTTGATAGGAAAAGGGGGAAGTTTTTCAAGGGGCTGTGGCATTCCAGCAAGGAGGAGTGGAGTGTGCCAAAGGAAGGAGCTTGCTGGTTCCTGGTTACAGGTGGCCAAGGTGTGGGTGCTGCTTCTGCAGCTGAAGAAGCAGCATTTTGCTCACACTCCCAAGCAGATGCTCAGTGAGCAAGGCCAGGAACCAGGACCAACTTCTTCCTGATCCATGCTGCTGGTACTTTCCCTCTGCTGGGGCTAGGCCAGCTTGTACTGGGCACCAAGCTGGTGCCTGGGCAGTAAAATGCCAGGACAACTGGTGCTGGGTAGTACCAGCTGAGTCAGTACTGGTGCTGGAACAGTGAGACCAGTGCAAGCATGACTGGTACTGGGACAGCTGCCACCAGGCTTGGCTAGACAGTACTGGGACTGACTGCTGTGCTATCACTTAGCCCCAGCGAGGGCTGGGCAGGGATCAGGCAGCGGGGTGTACTACTTGCTGTCAGGGGTAGCACTGGTTAACCCCAGCAGCCTAGCTGCTTGCCAGCCAGCTGGCTAGTCTCCCTGCTGTCCCTGCAACAGCAGCTCTATCCCCTGCAGGGCTGGGACGAGCCACGGCAGCCAGTTCCCCACAGGCCTCACTGCCTGTGAATCCAGCATTGCACCTGCAGGGCTGGGCAGCCTCTGGCTGGCTCCCAGCCTGCTGCCAGCAGCAGCATCCTCACCTCTCACCACCACCCTGTGCTGGCCAGGAAAGAGACAAGGCAGTGACAGCATGGTTCTGGCTGGGGGTGAGGGGCTGCCTGTCCCAGGTGATGTGAGGCTGGCTCCCTTTTACCTCATCTCTACACCTGCACTAAGGGCTGGCCATGCAAGGGCTGGGGGCAGCTGCCTCACTCCAGCTTGCAGAGAAATACCAGCCACACCTTCATCAGTAAGACGAAGGGCTCCATGCTCTCTCAACCCTGACCAGAAACAAGCAGAGCTGCTGGCAAGGCCAGGAGGGACTTCAGGCAGTCACACAGCATGCCACAAGTCTGGCAATTTCAACGCTTGGGTCCCTGTCCTGGTGGCCCCTGCAGCCTTCATGTGCTTGGGCCAGGATATTCCTCCCTATTGCTCTGTGGCTGGAAGAACTGCCAGAGTACAGACTGCCTCACCTCTGCAGGAACCTTCCAGGATATCCTGCACATGGGAGCTGGGACACTGTGACTGTACCGGGGATTACCCAGGGGAGGATGCAGGCACATGCCCAAGGCAGTAACTGAGTTTCTTGCAAAGCCTGTAGCAGAAAGAAGTGCTGGCAGGTGCAGCCAGGACTGCTTTTGTAACAGCTGAGCCATTCCCAAGCTGCATGGTGGGAGGAATGGTGTGTCCTAGTCCACGGACAACACCAAGTCACACTGCACCAATGGTACTGCCACAGCACCTACAACCCACCCCTTCAAGGTCAGGCCTCTGGCTGCTGCTCTTACCACAGCCATGAAGGGGAAATAACAGCACACAAGCTGAAGACAGCTTGGGAGAAGGCAGTGTGCACCCACCATCTTCCTGTGCCCCAGCCCTCCCTCCTCACACACCAGCTCCACCACAAAGGACTCATGCAGCAGCCTTCCCCGCTGTGCTTCCACACGTGGGCCCATCACTGGTGGCACTTAGGAATTCATCAACCAGCAGGGGTTCGAGGCAAAGCAGGACTCTGGCCAGAAACCCAGCTGAGCAGAAAAGCTGTTTTTGCACTGGCTTCACATACTGCTGTTCTGCAGGCAACTACCCACAGGCCAAAATACTTACAGTGATGAGCTGGGAGAGCTACGAGGTCTCCAAGACTGCAAGAAAGGTGCAAACACAAAGCAATGAAACCACAGAACACAGCAGGACTCTTGGTGATTACTGAAGATGGTGTCATAGTCATCAAAAGCAACCCTGAGCCAAGGCATTCAGGTCCCCTTTTGTTCTCCTTGGCAATGCTTAAATGGCACAGTCCAATGCTCAAAGACATAAAGAAGTGTTAATGGCTACTGGGCAAATGTATGGGCCCCTGTTGTGTGGCAAGTTTTGAACACATCCACTTTGATCCAAACAGCTGCAAAATCTTGGGCATTTTGTGTCCCCAACAGCACCCATCATTATGTGCCTGCAAGAAGCCCTGTGTACCCAAGGAAGAGATGAGGGGCAGACAGTTCCCCTAAGGATCTCCTCCTAATTCCCCATTTTTGTAAATTGGGTTAAATCTTGAGGCAGGACCCTTAAGAGCCCCTTAGAGTTCTTTAGTTATTTGCATTAACTGTAGTGAAGAACAGAATTCAAAAATAATGTACTGAGTATCCAAGGCTTTGAATGAAAATTTTCTGGCTGTACACATATTGTGCAATTTCACAAATGAGTCTTTACCCTCAGCAGTGTTAGAACATCCCAAACTTGCCCTCCGTGTGTCTAACCCGGCCAGTGGAGTCCATAGTCTACACTCCTTCCCTCGTTTCTCTCTCATCTCCTTACCTGCCACCACTGCTGCTGACACAGATATTTGAATGTAGCTATACAAAACAGAGTCACCTTCAGCATTCAGGTCTAGAAACACAAGAAATGAAAGGGCCCAAACAACTCTAGACTAGTCCTGCAGGATTTAAAACTCCCCAGGGTCAGTTTTAGGGCTTGGCACCCCATGGATCCCCAGGCACTACCAGCAAGTTGTAACAAGGGGCTCTACACACTGCAGAGCACACCAGAGACTTTGTGGGTGGTCACTGCAACCCTTCTGCCTCTGGCCGACTAAGGGGCATTACACTGAGGGGGGGCCCTAACAGGTGAGGATGGCAGAGGAAAGAAGACAAGGGCAATGAAAAATAGGTGGCCCTTGTGATGAGAACGGAACAAACTGGATGAGACGCAGAGCAGAGGATTACAGGTTTTTATTTTTCAAACATTCCCCCCTAGTCTAGCACATTCTACAGTCTTGCTAGCACAGATGGTAACAAAGCCTGTAATGGTTCAGAAGTTACACTGCTACAGAGAGCAAACAAAAGCAGAGGTTTATTTAAAAAAAAAAATTATTGTGAGAAATGGGTGGAAGAGTGCACAGGGGATGTGGTGGAAACTATGTCAGGTAGTGGTGCCTGCCCTGTGTGCAGCAGACATCTGTGCTAGCAATGCAGAAACCTTTCCTGGGATTGCACCAGGTGAAGACTCCACTGTGCTGGAAGCACCATTTCACAGAACCACCAACCCTGCCCCATAAAGGCAACTGCTTTCAGGAGAAGTAACCTATCTTCTACGTAGCCAATCCTCTCAAGACACCCTGGGGAACCCCACACCACCAGTCCCACACCACTGCCCTTCTGAAAAGCAAGGAGGGCTCTGTTTTTGCGTCCCAGAACATCCCCTTCTATCACACACTGTAACACTGCCTCAGCCAAAGAACTATCAATGCAACACCGTCAGCTCTTACACCTTCAGCTTCTGCTGCCTCTTCTCCCTGCTTTACATCAGAGTATTAGGAGTGATTTTGATTCCATCAGATCCTGCTTTCCATCAGCTACAGACACGTCAGGGTGCAGGGAAAGACATACAGGCTAGTGAAGAGAGGGGATCCCTTTCCTGAAGGTCAAGCAAGTGTGGTGATGGGTTAGCACATGCTCTGAGCTTTCACATGCACAGATCTTTCAGGCTTCAGACGTCACCTCTTGCTTGCTTTTCCCCACATTAATTAGAACATGTTTTTCATTAGACATGCAACTGAGGCAAGCCCTAAGCTATTCCCTGTTCATGCTCATGTCCCGAAGTTGATTGATTTTCTTTTGGTTTTTTTTTAATAATGAATCCAAACTTTCACATTTTGGTGACTGTCCAGGACACCACTCCCAAGGCACTCCTACCCATGGCACCAGACTTAAGGTTACTCAATCCTGGAGCAAGGCTAGCCCTGAAGCATTTGAATGTGGCTATAAATAAACAACTAAGTAAGAAAATTAACAAATTATTATCTCCATAAAAGCTTTCTAGGCATTTCCTTTGGAAAAGCTGATTAGTGCTACTTGCTTCTATTATGACTCTTGTTTATGAATACACCCAGGCTCTGGAATGCTTCATTCCTCTCATCAAGATGATCTGACTGCTGTTTCTAAAGCAGCACAGGATAGGGATGACATGTTTTTAGACACACCAGCAAGGAAAATTAAGGGCTTCCAGAAGCTTCCAATTTTCCAAGCTCTCACATGAAGCTGGAAATACATGCTTGGAAGTAAAATGTGCTTAAATTATAAAGAAAGTTCAAGCTATTTGCTAAACGCAAGTGTAAATAAAAGCAACAGGTCTGCCTCCTACTAAGCTCCATGGGCCTAGTTACCTGAATCCTTTGTGGCCCTGAGCTGCATGGCGACTTCAATGCTGTGTAAGATGGCATTTGATCCTCTCAAGATGGAGAAACTTGTTGCCTGAGCTCAGTGAGGACAAGGAACACAGCACAAAGTAATGCTTCATGCCAGGAGTCCCCTGCCCACTCTCCTCAGGCACTTACCCAGGAGCACCACTCCCCATGTCACTGGCCCCTTCCCTTCTCACCCCACTCACAGCTGCTCTCAAAATCCCCAATCCTTCATTAGAGCAAAAACTACCCCGAAGTATGGGGCCTGTGGTGCTAATGCAGCATGAAGAGCCACCAAGACATTATCTGGGCTCCAGCAGCAGCAAGTAGCAAATGCTTTGGGCAAGAATACAAAAAATTGGACAAGTATTGAGCAGACCTCTGCCAGGTACAGCCTTTCTGCAAGCAGTAGTTTAGGAACTTCAGAGTCTCCTGTGTCCTATGAGGAAGCATCCCAGGCTAAAACAGCTCAAGGTTTATGAAAATGAAGTGTCTGTAGAACTCCCAAATTCTCTGCATCCCTGCCCTCTGTGCCCACAATACAAGCTATCCTGCTAAACATACAAAAAGGAAGATAAGTTGCTTGCTTGAGCCTGCAACATTACATTCATGGTTTACTGAGCACTCCACGAGTCTTCTGAACACCATTCTCAGCACGAGTGCACTCTCAAGCTTCTTCAACCACTGATAGCTCCTGCTATGTTGAAGAGACACAAAGCACCTGTACAGACTGCTGCCAGGCAGAAATGCCACTGCCAGGAACCTGGTACAGCAGGACTCCAGCCAGAGGTGCTCCTATCTCCAGTGCTATCGCCTGAAGTATTGCCTGGGGAATATGGGAAAAAAAAAATAGGTATGTGCTCTATTCCTTCAAAGGACAGGGTCTTTTCTGAACTCACACTGTAGAGCATGAACTATGATGAGCCCTGGTGCTGCACCTCCTTCAGCTGCATCAGGTCAAGGACATGAGCCAGCTGAGATGATGTCAGATCTCCCTGGAGTGCTACCTGAGGGCTCAGGGCCAGGCCTCTGCAGACAGAGATCAGGCCAGCTCCTGGGTGCTGTCACAGTTAAGGGACACTTTGTAACAGCCTGAAGACAGCACCTCTTTCCCACAGACCAACCCAGCCAGAAACAGCTCACCATGGATTTCTGGTCTGAAGCACTGGTTACTAACACTGGCTTTTCTATTGCTTTGGGTTCTGTTTTCATGGGAAATGAGCCAGAGACTCACATTTAACATGACCACACATACTGGTGTCTTGTCCTTTGATACATGGCTGTGAATCATGGGCAGCCATTCAACTTGCTCTGTACATCATTGGATCAAGTTCCCTTCAGGACCCAAGCTTGACCCAAGCCAAACTATGTGCCAAAAACATAGATCTCTCCAGTCTGTTCACTGCAACTCAGAAGGGCTGATTCTTACATGTGGCACATGCCATCAGGTGTTGTGAAAGGGTATCTATCCACTTGTGTAATGAACTAACTCCAGCAAGAATGTTCATCCGTGCCTCAAGTGTGCAAACCCTGGGATCCCAGCTTAGGAGCTGCCTTTCTGTTTACTTGTTACAATGAGGTGTGGCCAGACATGGAGATTGTGGGTAAATCTGAAACATCACTGGGAGGTCTGCCATGAAGGCAGCCTTCAAAACAAAGGTTATCAAACTATTCAAGGCTTTGATGGCATAGCATGCTGTAGATAAGAGTTTTGAAGACTCCTTGTTGGAGGTAACCAGGTAATCACTCCCGTTCCAATCTCCACTCAAATGAAAACGAAAACAGAGCAGACAAGCTGGTAAAACTGTGTGGCTCATTGCACTGCACAATACAAACTTTCTGAACTGAAGCCACCTTCAAAAAGGACTGGAGAGTCTTTCTGCCAGACCAAGCCTACCAGAACACCATGAGAGCACCATTTCTCCTATAGAGCCTGCCACTGCAAACACCAAAACAGTGACAGGAACATGCCACTAATGCTATGAATTTATCTTTTGACACCTAATTTCTGTCCTGCAAGAATACAGAGACAGAGCAGGATCCCAGGTGGACCCCTGAGGGTGAGCCTACAGGCTTCAAGTTCCCAAGCAGTAGCAGAAGCTTTAGCAAGAAAACAAAAACCCTCAGAAACCAAAGTGAGCTACCAAATACAACTGATCATGCCCTCCATAAGGGCTACGCAGAGTGTCAGCAGATCTAGCACGATCCAGTCCACACCATCTCCTTAGCAGACTAGGGAATCTGTCCTGTGGATCAGCTGCAGGCCAGCTACCCACGGGATTAGCTGAGAACGAGCACTGTTAATGATTAGCATTCCCTCCATTGTGCTCTTGGCTTGGCAGGAATGCCCAGCCTGAGCAGCTGTGGCTGAATGCCCTGCCAGGCACCTTCCCTCCTCCTCTTCTGGGGAGAGCAGCCATTCCCCAGTTACACAGCAGTGTCCTTCCCACTTTTCCAACAACATTTTCAGCTTCGTGGCCCAAAATGCCTTAGGCCTGCCCCCTCCCATACTGTAGTGTTATCTGGTATGAAGGGGACAGATGCAGCAAATGTGTTTTGTTTCTTTTTATCCAATAATCTCGTTTTTCAATTAAAATATATAATATATATTTAAAAAGGTTTAGAAAAGCTTCTATGTAATTTGCACCTACTTTTACATATAGATTACAATAATGTACAACTCTTCCCCACATTGGTTTGAAACCACGGGGGACCTGCCAATTCCTTCCCCTCAATCATGTACATCATCAAACATCAAATGTGTTTGTTCCTAATACAGCTCTGAAAAAGAGTCTGTCACTGTTGCCTTCTCAGACGGGGAGATGCGTAATAGGGACACACATTACATTGGCTTCATATTCACTGTAGAAAGTTCCCAGATTAGTAAAAAAATATTTCATCTATAGAAAATGCCCTTCTGAAAAGCAACCAGGGCTCTGTTAAGGCCACACCCAGGCTTTCCATTTTGCTGCTGTAGCAAGACAGATCAAAAACAAACCCAAAACAATGTTTTTATGTCCCAGAAAGCAGCTACTAGCACCTGTGCTTATTTTACAGCAGCCTGGTGTATCAGGAAAGTGCTGAGAACAGCATAGGGACTTCTCAAAACATGCTTCTGATTCAATGGGGCTCAGTTGGCACAGTGAAAAACTCAGTGTCCTCCTGTTCCACCCAGGGGGACAACTGGAAGCCTTCTATACCACGACAACCACCCTTCCCTGCAGAACCATGATGGATGCTCCAGTGATGGGCACACTGAAACCAACCCCTGAAACAGCACACCCTTCTCCCACAGGGCTTCCACCAACAAGATCCCACCAATTCCTCTGCCAGTCTGTGGGATACCAAGTGCACATCTGGTGGCTTAATCAGAAAGTCCAGCTACTTTGCCCCATGAGGCAAGCCAAGCGAGAGCAGAGCCAGCCCTCCACCAGTCTGAGGCACTGGGAGACTTTCTGCTGTAGCAGAGAGAGGACAGCCAGTGAGAGATTCCTCCAGCAAACCCAACTCATCACACAGGAAAACACTATTGCCTGGCACAGAGTCTTCTGGCCGAGGTTTTTACCAGGGCTCCTCTCTGGACGTGGGTTTCTCCAGATGGTCCACGGCAGGGTCAGGTTTGTAGGAAGAGCCATGGCACATAACAGGATTACTATTTTTAAACTCTTCCTGTTGCAGCCAGATGCAGGTTGCCCCTTCTTCCCAGATGGGCAGCCCCTTCTGCCCAAGGCATGATGTGCAGGGAAACTGAATCCAACATGCTCCATTCTCTTCTCTGCTGGGGTGGGAAGTGAAGTCAGAACCCAATGTTCAAAACCTGAAGGACACTAGGAAGAAGAAAAATAAGAGTGACTGGTTAGAGTGCTGCTTCAGTGGGAATCCTGGATGCATAGATAAGGAGTTAATTACTACCAATCTGCCCCTACAGAACAAAGAGACCACAAGAGACCTTGATCAACAGAGAATCAAGTGGAGGATGCAATTGCTCAGCTCCAAGCTTCAGAGTATGACTGAGACAGAAAGGTCAGCAGTAAGTATTCCTCCTGTACGCTGACAGCACCAACACAGGTCTGCAACATAAGGAAGTTTAAAGAAGGACTTGGCTAACACCAGAGGCATTGCAGGAAAGCAGCAAGGAAGAGGAAAATTACTCTTCACCTAAAACAACCACAAGTACCAAACTGGTAGGAAAAAGACTGAAAATAAGACTTTTAAAGATCACGCACAAACTGTTCATGCTCACCCACTTAAAGAAATCCTGTCTTTACCTTCCAAATAATGAAACGTTTTTAGATAGCTCAATCCCCCAAAAGTCTGAAGATCTCTTCTCAGGTCTTCTGCCTCACCTCAATAAAGCTGTCACAACTCATTCAAACAAGCCTTCGAATAGGTCTAAGCAGACTTAGGATACTGACATAAAACCACCACTGTAGGTATTTGATCCACTTTGAAAGGCAAAACAGCGAGATAAATGTAGGGTATCTCATCAGTGCATTCAGTAACAGTGAGCATGAAATAAACCTGTGAAAAGGAAAAAAAAAAAAACTACAAGAGGGAATCAGCCCCGAACAAGAAAGACAGTAAGTTAAAACAGAAGCCAGAGCAATGGACTGCTTTGGACAATTGCAAGTTTATAAGGGTTTTATTAAATTATGTTCTGTCCGAAAAAAATCCAATGTTTGGAGCAAAGGAAATTTGACAGAGCAAGAAAAGCATGAGTCCAGACCAAACTGGGCAAGGGATAAAGAGTTCTCCAGACTCTGAAGCTATAGGGAGTCTAACTGAACAACAACAATAATTAACTAATATCCACCAGAAGAGTAGATGGATTTTGCACTCACCAATGAGACAAAAACTATAGCACTTTACAAAAAAGGCAGTTCTATTTCTATGCTGACTGTCTTCCTCTGTGGCTAATAGCTCAGTCTGTGAGTGCTGCATCACTGCTGGGCAAAGTTTCAATGTTTGATCTCTAATCTCCATGCAAAGAAACACAGGCAGGGTTCAAACAGACTCCTGGTGAAGCTGTGGACAAGCTTTTTGGCACTTAACTTGCAAGAGGATAAAATCATGGGAGCTTTGAGCACCAAGGGTAACACCAACTAGCTCCTATCTTCCTAAGTGCTGCAGATAAGACTAAGTACTCTTTCCTAAAGAGATCCCCTTGTCTACAAAGAGAAATATTTCCCCAGTTCACTTTCATTCTGGCTGCTCAAATGAGAATATGATCACTGTGATGAACTGATGAACAGTTTTTGCTCAGCACTATACCCATAACTGACCCAGAAGGCCAGGAGTTAAGCCCACAGGAACTACTCAGAACAGCTTTATGTTAGTGATCACTTAAGAATAGCTTTTGCCAATGTGAATTTAACACAGAGAAAACCACAGTAATAGAAAGGATATGAAAGGAAAAATGCCTGCCACACCAGAGCAATATATAGCTTTCCCTGAACAGTGAATTCCAAACAGGGATCCTAGAACTCACTGCAGTAAGGGAGAACTGACACAGTCTTGACCTCCTCACAGACACTGATGTCTGCAGCTCACTTGATTTTGTAACTCGTTGATTTGAGAAAACATTCTGCCTTCTTTCCCAGGACCACTGCTATTTCTCACCACATGTGCCCTGCTCCCCCTTTGCTAGAAACCTGACTCACCTCTCTGTCTGGGCAAACTTTTGCACAATACTCGCTCTCCTCTGGGGAAAAAGCTCCCCCTCATCCCACTCAATGGACTCATGCATACAGGCAAAACAGAAAAGCTTTGCAAAACTCAGAAAAGGCAAACAATCTAAGGACAGAATAAAAGGCTTGAAGCAAAGCACACTGACAGGGTGTGGCCTCTCCTCCTGGGGCAGCACTGCTGTGACCAGAGCACCGAGAGGCACGTGGGAGTTACGCTTTCTGCTCAAACACAATAGTGGTTCAGAACTTGTTCCAGATCTCATTCCTTCATGTCCAGCACATTTCCCAGAAAATATCACCTCCACTTCATGTGTGGAACAAAGAAAATCCAGGGGTTTTAACATCAGTAGCTCCTCTGTTTTGATTAAGCAATTCACACTAAAGAATATAAAATGGAACAAGAACATAACCATGCTTTTAAGAGTTCCTGTTCTTCCTCTTAAGCACTTGATTATATCCACATCTTCAACAGTACTAGACCCTACCCTTTGATAAATAATTCCTCAGCTTCTCTGCTTTACACTCTTAAAAAATAATCTATACCTGGTATGCTTTAAAAAGAGGTCTTGTCTATCTGGCGCAGGAGTGCAGGACAGCTTGCATATGTTTTGAAAACACTTCTGTGAAAAATATTTCATCCCTGAAAAGTCCACAAATATAATGGCCTGCCCTAGCATGGCATAAAAACAAAAAAGCAAACCCTAACAAACAAAAACCATGACACAAAAGCTCAGAACAATATCCAGTGGAAACACCGCTCAAAAAGCCACAGTCTCTGCCACTAACTTGCAAACAGTCCTAACACAGAAGGATACCATAGTTTTGTCAACCAAATTTCTCTGTGAAATCGAAACTGAGTTTCTGTACTTCACCTGAAGATAAGATATTCAATTTAAGACACTCAGTAATTCAGCAAATGCACAGTTAAGGTCAAGTAGATGATAATTTCTGTTCCCATGATTTTGAAGCTCAAGGGCTTCCCACAGCTGAAGCAGTATCTGCAGTTTGCCCTTACTTCTGCCTGCTCAGACAGTATTAGCAGTTGAATTTGCAACATTAACAAATACTGTATCTGCCTCCTAAAAAGGAAATATTCTTGGCAAGGCTTCCACTTTCCAACCAATATCCAGCCATGCTCCATTCTGTCCACTTTCCATCAGCTAACTGAGGTCCAAGTCTGAAGGAGGCCTTCAGCTCCAGTTCCCTAATTCTTCTCCTGCCTCTGGTTTAAGTGTTTCAAATCAGGGTGTCACTGCCTCAAAAAGTAAGGTATTTTAAAGTCTTGTCGTGTACACTATTTGCCAAAGTGACTATTTGTGCAAATATGACAAATTGCTGAAGATGAAGCTTTGCTGTGCATGGGACAGCATTAACACATCCTTCTTCCTTCCATCTCCATCCACACTGCAGACTCCTGTTTCCTATTCTAATAATGGGAAGATAATCAGTAGTTAATGCTGGTGAGCCAGCTTACCTGACTTTACAGACACTATCCCAGGTAAGGGCAGGGCAGAAGGTGTGATAAGAGTGACTGTGACCTGCTACACACAGACCAAAGCAGACAGCCATGACACGGACACGCTTTGCTACTGCACACACTAGAGAATTCTGCAGGGATAATAATAACCTGGATAGAAACACAGTATGTGCTTGGCTCAGTTCAACCATTCTGTACATACTGGTGGATGCCTTTATTTATGGAATCAGCACATGCTCTCATGTCAACTGTAGAGCTGTAGGCACTGCCTCATGTCCTGTGATGGAGTCATCTTGGGTGACAGGAGACAAAAGGAGTTCCATTCAGAATGCTGTTGTATTTCATAAAGGAGCTGACTACCTGTTAAGTAAGTTAAATCCAACCACCTTTAAACAGCTTCTTCTCCTCCCAAAAGGGAACGTGACTCTTCCAAAAGCTTTTTACTACGCTTTCAAAGAAGTTCCTTTAACTGCTGCAGAGTTGGGCAGAGGAACCATCCTAGACAGGGTTGTTTCCACTACTAAGCTGTAGCATTTTACACAACTACACCTACCTTTTTGTGCTCCTGAAGTTAACTTGGTACCCAGGTATGGTTGGAGGCCTGTGAGGTGCTGGGATAGTTGGGAGTAGGCAGAATAGGTTCAAAATTAAAGTCCAGTCCTCCATCCATGAGTTCACTGTTGATTATGTAATCCATATCACATTCAAGGTTCTCCATGTACATGTCAATGTCCAGGTCAGTGGGCAGCTTGTCCTGGTTCAATCCCAAGGGAGCAGGGCTGGCAGATGAAAGGAGCACTGGACTGCCCAGCTGGACTGACTGGGCAGTTGTTGCAGAAACTGGAGCCTTCAAACTGGTGATGCTGGCAGTGTTCTGAGGAGATGTCACTATGGGAAGCGTTGATGGCAAAACACTTGCACCGACTGGTTCTGCCTGCTGCTCTGCAGGCTTTCCTCGTGGATTGCCTGAACTCATCTTACTCTGGGCAGCTTGTCCACCCAGCAGCAGAAGAGTTCGGCTGCTCATCCTGTTACCAGTCTGTGGGAGAACTGGATCCACCTGAGTCATCATAACATCCCTTGGAGGCGGAGAGCTGGGTGTCAGAAGAGCTTCCAAGGTCTGAGGGGCAGAGAAATGGCTGACAGAACTTTGCAGTGAAATATCAACAGGGTTAAACAGGGAGTTGCCAAAAGTCTGACCAGCTGCATTTGGGCTCTGCAAGGAAAAGCTGGAATCTCTCTGGATCTGACCACTCGAGGCAGATTGCTGGGTAGATAGCACAGATGAGCTGGGAGACATCAAATTTAACCCATCAATGAGCTCAAGCTCCTCAGTCACAGTTGGTGGAACATTGCTGGATGCACTGGAGTACACGAGAGAAGGAAGCAGCTCTTCGTCATGGAGGTCATCCTGCTCTGTCAGGATAGGAGAAAGCCTGGCACTAATGGTGCTCGCATTGGAACTGGTTCGAGGCCGGAAGGTGTTCCACACATCAGAGTCCTCATTGCTTCTTGAGGACGGGCTCCCAGGCCACTTAGGAAATTGGGAGCCAGGACTGTCAGCAGAGGATTCTGGGGCAGACTGGAGAGGAGGCTTCTTCCTGGATGCTTTACCTCTGACTTTTGCAAGTTTGCTGCTGTTGTCCATGGAGGCAGCTCTTCTCCTTGGTGCTTTTCCACTTTTGCCACCCTCAGGATTGAGCATCCACCAAGAGCTCTTCCCTGTGGCTTCATTATGGACTTTAATAAACTTGCTGTGCAGGGACAGGTTATGTCGAATAGAGTTCTGAAAAAAAAAGAAATAAAAACCACAAAATGTGAGGACCTGACAGTTGACACACCTCCCACCTAGAAACCTCACAAGCTCAAACACATTCAGACAGTATCCAGAGAAGAAAGTTATAACAAAAAGCTATCCATAAAAACCTACTATTTCTGTCTGAACATGCTTTGCAGCACTAGCAAGCAGTGCCATGTTTCACTGCAGTATCAAGGGTGAAGCTACCATGACAACTAGCAGCTTTCAGCTAGCAAAATACTAACACAAAAGAACTTTAAAGACCATACAGAATCTGCAAAAAATTAGGCATATCTCAGAGCAAGTAAACAAGTTCTCAAATACAACCTTCAATTTCAACATGAGCCTACCTGAATTTGAGATATGGCTGTTCTCACGCTTTTGTCAACCCCTTTACCCAGCATAAGCCTGGCTATTTTTTTTTTTTTAATGTTTATATGGCCGATTTTCAGTCGGATTCAAGCAGAGCATAACAGGGAATCCAACAGACTGGGTGAAGAGAAATGGCAAAACTCTTCTATTCAGTGCACCCATTAACATCTCCACCCCAAAACTGGAGAAACGAGAGAGAAACCAGGGAACAAGAATCCTAGAATCCTGGAGACTGCCAGGCTCCCTCTGCAAGGAGGCTGTGTGCTTTCCTTGGTGCATGTTCCTGACAGGGTAAGATGTTCAGTGGATACTGCACGCCCACACAGTACATGCCAGTTTTAGCATCTCCCATCTTTCTGCTGGGTAAGACACACATCCCTTGCCTCTCCCAGCTCCCTCCTTTTGGTTTAGCTTTGCTGAAAACTTCAAGCTAACATGTCTGTACACCATCATCAAACTCAATTTTCATCCTGCAACTGGTAAGTTCCCCAGTATTTTAGAATCAGGAAGCAACAATCTCATTGTTTGAACAGATCCTCCATAAAATCCCCTTGAGGCCTATGCATTTATTTGATATCTGCACTTAATTAGTTCAGGTGGCCAAATTACAGATCATTAAAAGGTGCTGCATTGGAAACACAATAGGGGTACATGCGCAACATCTTTTTCATATAAACTAAAAGTTATGTAACAACTTCCAGTTTTCATGAATACTCTCTTAATTCTGAACAAATTAACTGTGCTTTTATCATCTTTTTCCACCAACTCTCATCACAGTTCTTTCCTGTCTGCTGCTTTCCCTCTCCCCACCCTTTTCCTCTCGGAAAAGTCCTCCCCATGCTAATTTTGGCCACCTCACCAGAAGTACTATCCTAGAAAAAAGCAGATGCAGACAGATAAACAATACAGGCAAAGTGGTAAGTTTTCATGGAGATTGAAGGAGATCTGAGAATCATCCTGGCTTAGCTTTCATTTCAACCTTTGTTTGTTGAGGATTTGGAGAAGACTGGCTGCTTGCTGCAACTGGTATCAAAAGAATACACGTTCTTAACTGGAGAGTGACTGTAGAGCCAGAGCCTGATGGAACAAGTGTCAGTCAGCGCTCTTACATGTATTTCCAGTTTTGTTATTTGAGCTGTTCACAGTAATAGCTGTACAATAGTCCTACCTGGCATCTTCTCTAAACAAAGCTTTCCTTTCCTTCAAGTGTTGAAACAAATAATTTGGACTGGTGCACTGTCACCTGCAAGGCTGCTGCTTTCATTTCCAAAGAATCCCACCCCTTTTCCCAGGTAAATGTGTGCAACTTTGAATACACACTACTGCAGCAATAAGAACCACTAAGTTGTCACTAATTCTTCATTTATTCTCCTGAAAGTAGCCTGTGAACTCACGATAGCATCTTGAGTATTTTAAGAGACAACTTGTGTAACTAATTTTTGGCTGAAAAGCAGCTTGAAATAAGACATCTTGGAATAAGAATAGGATTCACATGAGCACAATGCAGCCTGGTACCTTTTATGAAATAGTCTCAAAGTGATTTTACATGTTACTGCTGAACTGACATAACAGCAAAGCTGTAGAAACAGGTAATTGCTGTACCACTTCTTCCTTCCTCATCTTCAAACTCTCATCCTTCTGTAACACAAGCATCTGTGATGCTATAAGCCAGTTCAGAGAGCAAACCAAACTGAAAAGCAGCCTTATCCTTCCTTGGAAACTACTTTTCCTGCATCTTTTATCTCTGTTTTTTGAACTACCTCACCGTGGGGGTCAAGCACCAAAAACTAAAGAAGAGAACAGAACGTGTAGTTGGAGGCAGAGGAAAAAACCTGACTATTTCTTTCAACAGGGTTAACTGTTATCTAAACTGCAATGCCTAAGTTAGCACTTTTGCACCTCTCCTGCAGACTGTGGGAGGCAGCTCAGCACTGCACCGCAGCGCCCCGAGCCCTAACTCACCTGCAGGACCCAGCTTGCCTGCAAGGCTGCAGGCTCCAGCCCAGAGTGTCCCAAACCCCACCTGAATCCACGCACCCACCAGCCTGGGTGCTGCAGGACAGCACCAGAATGCAGGGGCTGGAGTGATTCAATACACCTAACACATGGAGGGCACCCTCAGATCTCACTGAGAAAGCCAGGGACAGATCAATTATGCTAAAATAATCACAGAACTGCAAGTCAGACCTGACAGAAGAGGAAATGACAGAGTTCAGTCACCCGGGCAACCCTGACATATTTCCTTTCTCGATGTTAAGCAACCCACACCAGAAAAATACAGATGACATTAACTTTTTGGATTCTCAACTTCAGCAGTGTGGGAGGCTCCCAGTTGGTCTGAGCATCTGCAAAGCACACAAGGTCTTGACTCTGCAACTCTTTGATCATAAAGAAGCATGACCTGAAGAAGAGGTGCAGGCAGGAATCTTTCAAATCCTTAGCAACATCTTCAGCCACTAGTTAGGGGAGGTTATTGCTATTTATTTACGTATCTTACAGTGGTACTTATGGCTGCATGATAAGCATTGCCATAAAAAAAATGCCAGTCTGTGTCTCTAAATCCATTACAGATCAAAGATGATTCCTGCAAACCACATTCAGACAAAATCAGTCTGAAACTAAGGACAGACAGTATGCAAAAAAATCAAGTTTGGCTAGAGACATTTATTGTACACTGAAGGGTGGACCATTCCCGAGGTCATAACCACTGTGTCTTCAAACTAGGATATATGGACTAGCCACAGAAGTGTGGCTAGGAGCTCATGCAAACTATTCCCTAAATCTTAGTTACCAGAACATTAAGTCTTCTTCTTTGATAAAATCTCCTGGCCACAGTTAAAGGACAGCAACACTTCTCACCATCAAAACAGGCCTGCCCCTACATCAACATTAATGCTGCTGTGGATCCTGCCCAGCACCAAACAGTGCTTTGGTCTCACGTCAGGGAACGAGCCACAGGAGCTGGTAGCACAGCCAAGCCATTCTCCTGCCCAGTCAGCCTCATGGGCAACTGCCACAGATACCACAGAAAATGCTCAGGTGAAGTGATACAGTAGACTAAAGGCCACTGACAACCCTTCCCGAGGACTACAGAGTTTGCAGGTACAGCTGAGGTTCCCTACCATAAAACTGAAGTTTACAGGAGCAGAAGGAGGCTCTTGTGCCCTGCCCAGCAGAGCTCATCCATGCAGCAGTGGTGCACGGCCTGTGCTAGCAGAGCACTCAGGGCCAAGCACAAGCTATGCTCAGAAAGACAAGACAGAGCAGCTACCCTTCCAGGAGACACAGTGGCTTCCCTCCTTTCCTGGTCATTCTCACAGGAAACATCAAGTTTAAACTGCAAAACACAGAGGATTAGGTTTCTTAACAAAAAGTCTCTCTAAAGGATGAGTGACAGGAAAAAAAAAAAAAAAGAAAAAGAAAAAATATGCAATCACTGCAGCTGCCTGTAATACACTCTCACTGCCTTGGAGGCATACAAAGAACTTGGTCTCATCCCAGAGCAGGGCCATGCTCCACGTGTTCCACTGCCAGGCCTGTAATTGTGCCCAATTATCATTTGCCATGGCATTCTTGGGAGGCTGCAAGGGGAGAACACTCCGCCTGCTGTATTTGTCAGTGCCTGTCTCAGCTACTTGGCTCCAAAGGCTTCAGGAAAAAATCTTCCTTGTAGAGATTTTGCACCAGCAAGTAAACAACTGCTCCAGAGCCAGGGAGTTGAAACACTTCCCCAGCAATCCCCTTCCAGAAGGCACACACGAGCACAGACGTCAAGCTCAGCAGACGGGGATCTCTAGCTGAGGAAGAACATTTTCCTTTCTGTAATCTTTCAGTGGGAGGCCAGAAGAAGATCACAGCTCTCTAAAAAGCAATGACTGAGGCGATTTACAAGATAGGCAGGCATACAAAACAAAAGCTGTTTAGGATTAGATAGAGTAGAAGAAACTTGTTGGAACAAGTAATACCAGCAGCCCAGGAACAGCCTTCTCTGAGGACTGCCTGGAAAACTGAGCTGTGCTGCAAGGAATAATCATTCAGCAAAGCAGCTTTCCAGAAAAAAACTAGCAAAGAGCAGGGAAGAGTAGCAGCAAAATCTTCAAGTAATTTGACTGGCATTGTATGAAGTAGATGAATTTTCAGTGAAAGATGAGCTTTTTCCATCTTTTGAGGGGAACAACCACACTCAACAAGGCTTCAAATAAAAAAAAAAAATCTCATATTTTATATTTCTTCAGGGCATGACAACAAGAAGGACCTACTAGTGTCACTTTAAGGAGAGCTAAGTGTATGGTGCTACACTGTGATGGTTGGCCCTCTTCACAGCTGAGTACTCATCAGTTTTCTTCCACCTGGAATACAGGACACCTGGTGACCCCACATTTGCACTACTGTCCTACTGTGCACTACCAGCAGCCTCATTTTCCACACCCAGCACTCTGCCATTCTCCCATACACAACACCCTGCCATGCCCAGCTGCCTTCCTTCCACCCCACCTATGCCAGACTACACGCCGTGGCCACACCATTTAAGGACTAATGGGATTAAAAGGTAAAATACTCTGTTATGAGAAAGATGGTGGACAACATCCACCTGTGTTCACCAGGTTTCCGTGCTGGACTCCTCAGTATGGCACATGGACAACCCTCATTTAGATTCTGTTCTTTATTTCCCCCCTGCTTTAAGGAAACCCAGTTAGGCTGTCAGCATCTGGGACAGGGAACATCTCCCTGCAGCCAGGACTAAGCACATCACTAATACCACATGAATGCATTTGGGCCACATGAGGCAATGGCAGGAGTCCAGCAGTTTCTACCCACCCTCAGCTACACAGGATTCAAACAGCCAGACCCTCCCTCCCCTTTGCAAGGCAGCAACTTCCAAGAAACCAAAATAAACCAAAACTAACAGAGAGCAGCACCTACAACACCATTAAAGAGTAAGTGGACTTAAAAGATGTACCAGTGATGACAGCAATGACATCGCTATTCCAATTCAGTTTAGAACACATACTTCTTCATTTTTAGCGTCAGAAGATTTAATGGGGAATTGTATCCTTTCAGGCACGTGAGCTTAGGAATAAACACTGCAGGCTTTTTCAACACAGTCACAGAAAGCAGCCTTTCTTCACAGACTCAGGTCAGTGGTTCTGTGTAGCAGAAACACCCCCAGACTTCACACTGTGCCTCACCAATGCATAAACCTGCACCAGGCTGAAGGTTGGGCAGAATTACATTTTGCTCAGAGCCAAGATGCTGAGCTGAAGATTTATGTTTCCTTTTGGTTTATGGCACCCATTCAGTTTTGGCTCAGTGAGGAAAGACAGGGAAATATTCTGAATGTCTTCTCAAACCATTGCAGCCTTTCAGTACCTGAAGGGAGCCTACAAGGCATCAGGAGAGGAACTGTTTATAAGGGCGTAGAGTGATAGGACAAGGGCAAATGGCTTCAAACTGAGAGCAGGTTTAGAGTGGATATTAAGAAATTCTTCCCAGTGAGGGTGGTGAGGCCCTGGCACACGCTGTCCAGAGAAGCCGTGGCTGCCCCATCCCTGGAAGTGTTCAAGGCCAGGCTGGATGTGGCTTGAAGCAAACCTGGTCTGTTAGAAGGCATCCCTGCCCACAGCAGGGACATCGAATGAGATGATCTTTAAGGTCTCTTCCAAACCATTCTATAATCCTAGATCTTGAAATTAGCATTACCAAAAGCCAAAGTAAACTCAGCACTGCCACCAGATGTTCCCATCCAGGTAAAGGGTTTCTTAGTGAAATTAAAGTAAGTTCTCCTGATAATGATTTGGCCCCTTAGCAGTTCAAGCTAAGAACCTAAGGTTTTGACAAGTCCGAACAAAAAGAAATAATCTTGAACGATGCAGGGACACACCAGCTGCTATAAAGAAACAGAACGTGCCTATTTTAGGAACTTATCATTGCTGATTTGCAGATTTGACTTCAGAAAAAATAAAAAAAAGTTGTCTGGCTGATAGTCAGCACACCAATAAACAAGAAACTTTTCAACTTTACCAAAACTAGTGTTCACATGATTTTGTATCTACTGAACTGGGATTTATTTGCAAGGCATAAAGATAGCCTGGCAGAATCTACCAGCTGCAGCACAGCAGAAATAGTCCAGAAGATGGACAGGCTTGCTTTTGTCTGCTGGCCTATTCTCTTTCATGGAGGAGCTTCAGAGGGCCACAGGATGAGCAGTTCCAACCTGAGGGAGCTCTGTACATGCTCTGCCAGGAGATCAGATATCCACAGCTCTTGGAGAGGCTGGGGACCATCAGAGCCAGCACTGAGGCACTGGAAGCCAGTGAAGGGACTCTATGGCTGAGCCCTCAGCCAGGTCTCCTGATCCATCTGATCAACATTTGATATCAACTACATGCAATATGCACATAACCCAAAGCTGGAATGGAAGGCTTTTCAGGAAAATGCTGCCCACTCTAACAGTTAAAGATTAAGAGCTAGACATCTGTTTTAGATAAACAGAACAGTTGGTAATTTTTAATTCATAATATAGCTCCTTGAGCTGTTGCATATATATATAGACATATGTATGTGTATGAGAGTACATATGTTGTGTATATCCATACACACATTTGAAATAAATAGGCAGTACCAGGATGCAGAGGTTTGACATCAGCTTCCCACAATTAGTGTAATAGTGCAGAATCATTTGTTCTTTATGTTGCATACATTGATACATAGGAGACAGCTGATTTTTGTTTCAGTGACATACTTTTGGAGGGTGAAAAGGATGGCTTTCAAGTTTTTTCTGTTCCTACAAAGGAAAAGACAAGAGCTTGGGGAGAATACACAGTTTGTTTCACTAAGAAAGATGAGTCCTTCATATTGTTCCTCACTGTGCCAAATTTGCTCATACTCATGGATGTAACAACCAGTGCAAATTGCTTCTCTGCATGGGTTTATGCACTTTACTCAAAACCCTCAACCTTACTCTTGCAAGTAATCTCAAAACCAAAAGGAATTATCCTCTTATCCATAGATATCCAGACTATCCTGCAGAGCACCCAGGGAAGGATTATGAAGAAGCCCCACAATATACCCTGAAAGGACACTTCTGCCTTGCAGGCTGGTTAATTCTTAACTTCAGATGAATTCCTGCAGGGAAAGGACAGACTGCACACACAGCAAATCTGTCCTTTACAAGGTGCTTGAAGCACTTCAAGAACAGCAAACACCATCTTCCTCGAAAACACAGATTCTTCCGGAATTCATGGAGGTTACACCCTGGCAGTTTGTAACAGCTGCACTTCCCCCAATTGTATGGTGGAGTAGGACAGCTCTAAATTAATTATGAAACAACAATGAGTTTATGGGGTTTATATTAACTAAAGTAGATTAAGAGTTTTTAAAGACATATTGCTTTTAATTACTTATTCAAAATTATCTACTAAACTGCACTACATACAAGTAAAATGTACTATCAGTTTGGCTCTGTCCAAACGAGACAGAAATGCCAGAACTCTGGAGCTGTGCCACCATCTTAACAGGTATCAAAATGCTACAGCTACCTTTAACAGCAGCTTCACATTTATATCCTTTATGCAAAATCATTCACCTCAAAATTGAGAAATCACTAAAGCTAAGACATCTGAAAAAGATTTACTTTACAGATTGAAAAGCCCCAAAACATGCAAACAGAGCTTCAGAGCTCTAAAAATAACAAGGAAGAATGAAACCAAAAATTGAGGTCCATTCCTCAAGTGAAGACACATCTTTTGTTTATCCACTTTGTCTTAAATATGCACCTATTCATTTTACTCTAAGTCCACAAAAGTCAAATTGAACGGACTTGACTGACTCCCCATACGTAAAACTGTAAATGTCTGACCTCCCTTCACTTGAGGCATCTGAATGCAAACAGACTAAGGTCAGTAAAACAAAAAAAACCTCTTGCAAACCCACGTAACTGTGAGTTAACAGAAAGAAAGTTTAGAAGTTCGTTCCATGGTCACACATCCTGCGAAGCTCTGCCAACAGGATTCTGTGAGTGAGCAGGACAAAAAATGTATTGCATTTCTATCATGGTTTTCTGTTTGCTGGTTGAAGTCAAGAGCTTTAAACTGCCCTAATCATAAGACAGGCTGATTCCCACCACAGTTATTGTTGTTCTGCCCGCCCTCATCTTTCTTGGCAAGAAGTTTCTTTTTCTTCTCCTTCTAAAGCCAGAATTAGTCTGTTCCCAGGCTGAAAAAACACTCTAAAAAGTCAATCACAGAAAAGCTGCAACAGCACCTGAGCAGGAATCTCAATCTCGTGTATGCACAAGTTCTCACAGTGAACTTCTGGAATTTAAATCTACCTGTACATGTCCCAAAAGTGCTACATTATTAAAACATGGAGTAAAACCAAAGACTGATGGTCCCATTACACGTGACTGGATATAACAAAAGAACAGGCATACTGAATCAAGCCAGAAGTGTACTTATTCCAGCAGCCAGTCCAGCAGGACATCTCACTACATTCCACCTTCACCACAGTATCTGAGGAGCATTTCAGAAGGCACACCGAACTTAATCTGAGGCACTACTGCCAAACAGATACTCAGACATATTCCTGACAAGAAAATGCACCAGTTCTGTTAAATTAACATGACTGCATGCAGGAGCAGCAGGACCAGGAGAGTAGCCCTGGCCTGAGGAAACAAGAGCTATCTTCCAAAACTCAAGCAGTGTCCCAAATCAGAACTTAGTATGCAGAATTCAACCTACACATAGGAGGAACAGAAAATAATCCGTATTAGTTAAACTAGATGCACTCCCTAGGAGCCGTCAATGAGTGATCAATGGGAAAAGTGAAAAGTTTTGTATTGACGTGTGCCAGCCCAAGCTGTGACAGCTACATCCCTCTCACCATGTTTCTACCTTCTAAGCAAATGTTTGCACTCACACCACCACGTGGTGTGCCACTTCAGAAAGCTGAGCCAGCTGAAAGCCAACCTACCAGAAACAGACCTTTATTTATTTATTTACTGTCTGAAATTAACTCTCTGTCCTCACCTACTGCTCACTCAGACAAGCAGAGGAACACGTGGCTGGAGTCACGGAAGCCCAAAGCCACAAACTGTGCTGGCTGAACCTCCTGCAGAACTGCAGCATAGATGAACTGCTAATAAATACTGCAAACAAGAGTGTAATTCCAGTCTGTAGTGAGAGCAACAGCTCACACTCTTTAGAGTCCAGTCTCCATGGCATCCACTCCGATACATCAGGACAGGCTGATTTTGCAAGCCAGCTCTCACATTTCCGTTTGTCTTTGCTGGAGTTCTTTAGACTAAAGATAAGGGAACACGAGGCCGCCACAGGCAGAGAACTGAGACAGTCTGGAACTCTTTTGACACAGCTCTGCACACGCCTATTTCCAGAACGAGAGAAGACACTGCTGAGCCTTTAGAGCAGAATATTGCTTTTCCTTTTCTGAACTCCAGCAGAGGCCCCCATCACGGTCCTGGAAACAGGACCCTTTTTCTAGGGATCTTCTTGAAAGCCAAGCATGCCTGCTATACAGAGTTATTTATATTGAGCTTTAACACAGTCACGTGACAAAGAACTGCAGCCTTGTGATTAAAACCCTTCAACCGAGGCTTTACCCTGCACAGAAACTTGAACACAGCCTGTTAAATGACTCTCCCTTATCTCGTGGAAAAGTTTCTAAACGCAAAGAGCAGCCTGGCAGGGCCATGCCGTAACCACCCCCCGGAGCTGCTCCAGCTGCACACAGCCGAAGCTTTGGCTGGGTCTGAGAAGACCCCGGAGCTTTCAGCAGAGCCAAAGGCCAGGCTTCGCAGCGTGGGCACCACGCACTGTCTGCAGACGAGCACCAGCAACAGGTGAGCACGGAGCGGGCGGCGGGGCGGGCCGGGGCACCGGGGAGGCGCCTCCGCAGGCGCTCCCC
>VZSE01013519.1:125154-181560 GCA_013398275.1 Promerops cafer
GGCCCCGGCACCCCTGCCCGCTCCCCGGGCCGCGGCCGCGCCAGGCTTGCTCTCCCCCGCACACGGGCCTCGCTGGGGCTGCAGCTCCCCGCGGCCGGCACAGGGCGCGGCGCCTGGGAAACGCGGCTCCTCCGGCTCCCAGGTAAGCGGGGCCACGGCGGGGAGCCCCGGCACGGCCACCGCCCGCCCGGCGCTGCAGAACCCTCTCTCCCCCAGGGACCCGGCTGAAGCTGACGTCGCCTGCCAGGTCCAGGCTTCAACATGCCAGCGGGGCTTCGCAGCAGGCCCAGCCTTCCAGCCTTCCCAAACCCGCCCCCCGGGACAGAGAGATGAAAAGTAATTCTGCACCTGCCGGTTGCCTCACGCGAAGCAGGGAAGCACGTGAGTTACGGTGCTGCATCAGAAGGGAGAGGAGGAAGGGCTTGGGCTGCAGCTTGGCTGGGGACAGGGCATGGGGAGTGGGGAGTCCATGGGAGCAGCACAGGCAGGAG
Source organism: Promerops cafer (assembly GCA_013398275.1). Lineage (NCBI taxonomy): Eukaryota > Metazoa > Chordata > Aves > Passeriformes > Nectariniidae > Promerops > Promerops cafer. The sequence goes on from VZSE01013519.1 coordinate 125,646, forward strand.
CCTAGGAAATATTCTCATACCCCAAGGGATGTGTTTATACTGTCTGGCTTCCCTGCCTGTTGGCTTTGGAGCCTTCATCCCATGGTGTTGTGGGGTCATGGGATACTGGTACCTGTGCGCCCAGGGCAGGCAGCCTGGCTGAGCCCCGGGCTGCCTGAAGAGGGTGCGATGGAGCTGCTTGGGAATAGAGGCCTTTGTGCTTGCTGTCCACCGCAGCTGCTGCCAACGCTGGGAGTCGTAAACAGCCCTCCTCAAGGCTCTCTTCAGCAATTCCTACCGTGGCTTCCCGCTCCTCACTGCGGCCTCCGGAAAAAGTGCTTTCGTCCAAGCGTTTTTGCCTCAGTAAAGGTGAGTCTTGGCAGAAGCCTCAGAGGCTGCTGCCGTGGGAAGAATGTTCAGGTCTTGGCTGCAGGGTCAAAGCTGATCCTGGGGAAAGGGCTGGGGGGGACTGCATGTGCTTGGGCTCAGAGGAGGGGAGGTGAAGTGCAGAGCAAGCAAGGCCAGGTGAAGTCCTTTCCCTCTTTTGCTGGAGAGGTATCCAGCAAAGAGCCTGAACAAATCTGGTGCTCAAGACTCGTTCATAGGAGACGAAGTGGCCGTGGTCAGTCAGGGCACTCTCTTAGCAGGGGTTGATGCTCTTTATTTTCCTTTCCTGGGTCTCACTTCAGGATCAGGAACTACACAGGAGGTGGTGTGCAATAGGACCCAGGAGCTGAAGGAAAATGGTGAGAGCAAAGAAAGGCTGGTTGTAGCAAGGATTGTCTTGGGAGCTGGTGAGCAGTATGGAGGTGTAGATTCTTGTCTTGTGTTGGGGGGACTGTAGAGAAACGTGGGCAGCTGCTTGTTGGGCAGTGCTGCTCCCCAGATGGCCCCTGGCTGACCAGGTGTGGCCCCTGGCTGACCAGGTGTGGCCCCTGGCTGAGGGTGCTCCAGCCTGTGCTGCAGGCAGGGGGTGCTGCCTTCACAGGAACTGCAGCTGGGCAGCCTGCTGTCCTGAGCCTTGCAGAGGGAAGGGAGGTGAGGAGACTGTCCCCACTCTGCTGGGACAGCCCTGTCCCACCCTGCCCGGGCAGCTGCCTGCCCTCACAGTGAGAGCAGACTCCTAGCAGGAGCCCAGAGCCGCTGGGAGCAAGGCCATGCAGGAGCCTTGCCACTTTATCCCAGCAGCACCCATACAGGCCAAGCCAGCAACAGCTGTTGGGCTGGAAGTGCTGGGAGACTGCTGACTCTCTTGGACAGGTTGTGTCCTTCCCTGATCTGGAGCAGCTCTGTGGCCAGGTTGAAGAGTGGCTGAGGATGGCAGGTTTCTAGTACTGACACCTCTCTTCACAGGTAAAAATGACCAGACATGGGTGTGTGTGGAGTCCTCTTTGTCCAGTGAGTTGGCCCCTGGCCTGACTTCAGGGTGTGAAGATGCAGTCCCTGCTGAGCAGGTAAGAGCCAGCTGTTTCCTGTCACCATGCAGCACTGTTCAGTCTCTGGCTTGGGCCAGCTATAGGTAGGAGATGATGAGACCTGGACCTGCCAATTTCTGGCTGGCACTTGAGCTGTTTCAGCCTTTCCCTGGGGTTTACACAAGACCATGGGCATTTTTTGCATGGCTTTACCACCTCTCTGTGCTCAGGGGAGCTGCAGGCTTCTGTCCAGCTAGATTTTCTAGGGGCCTTTTGAAACACGCGAACTTCATGTGGCTTGTGTTGTCACTTTTATTTGTCTTGACATGTAGGACATGGCCCCAGGATGGGGTGTGCAGAGCCTGCAAGATGAATCTCCAGTTAGGAAATCTCCTATCTGCAAAATAACTTTGTGTATTTTCCAGCAGTTTTAGGGCTCTTCACTCTGTGGCTGCAGCCAGCCAAAGGCATTCTTGTTTCCCATGGGTGCTGGCAGATGCTCGCTACAGCGGCTCCTTCGCCAGGCACCGCTCCTGTGATGGATGTGCCCTGGCAGTGATCCCCAGGGTGTTGGGCTTGGAGTGTTGGGTGGGCTGCAGTGCTTCTCCAGAGGATGGGCTGTGCTGTGGCTGTGTTGCAGTGGGGGTGACAACTCCCTGCATCACACTTGCACCCTGCTCTTGCCAGTCTGCCGGTGATCAGCTGTCCCAGGAACTGGAGCGTGTGAAAAAAGAGCTGGAACAAGTGAAGGGTGAGCTTGGTACGTGGAGCTGGCTGTTCTGAGGACTGCAGGACACCTGCAATCCAGGTGACATCCCCTGTGCTTGTACCTGATACCCAGGGCCTGCAGCTCCATGGGAGTGGGGCTGGCTTCATGTTTAGGGGGTAGAGCAGGATCTCAGCTGCTGCCCTAGAGAGTCTGGATGTGAGGTATTTAGGATGGGCTGAGCACACACCTTCTTGCCTCCTGTCTGCAGCTGACAAGACTGCCCAGTGTGAAGCCTATCAGCAGACAATCTCCTCCTTGCAGGCTCAGCTCAGAGCAGCAGGTATGTTCCCTCACTGTGGTGAGCCCTCGCTTCTGGGCAGGCTGCAGGGATGCTTCAGTGATCCCTTGAGGGCTGTGAGGTGGGAGGGATACAGCTCACGGCCTTTCCCAGGGGTCAGGTGCTGAGTGGCAGAAGCATTACTGCTTTGATGTTGCTGTTGCTTCCCAGGAATCTGTCTGAAAGATGCAGTGGTGTTTGACAGTGGTGACCTGGGGAGAGGCTGACAGCTGAGACATGGGGACAGACAACAGCCATTGTCCGGCGGTGTGAGCCTCTGGGCCAGTGATACATGTGGAGCTCTTGAATGAATTAATTTTCTAACCCCTTGTATGTAAAATAAAGCTGTCTTTTGCAGTGGTGCTTGCTGTCTCCTTGGCGAACGGGGCAGGTCTGTGCTTGGCTACGGCTGGTTTTGCTCAGCCAGAGATTTGAGGTCTGTTAGAAGAAGGAGCTCGGTGCTGGTGGATGGAGGTACAGTGTGGCTCTGGGGAAGCATTTCTGGACAAAACTGATGCTTGCAGGTGGGACGCTTGGATTTGTGGTGGTGGTGGGCAGCTGTATGGGCAGGTTTCTTCCTTAGACCACCTTCACATTGAATGTGGGAAAAGCCAATGCTGGCTGATGGCACATTAGGCTTCTGCAGCCTTTGGCTATATATTACTGTTTAATTATCAGTGACTGGGGGCGGGTGGTGGGAAGCAGCACTGGGGACTCAGTTCAGTCCCTCACTGTTCCTGCATGCCGGCACTGGGAGCCCTGCTCTGCTGCCTTCTCTTTGTGGCTGGTTGATGCAGGCGCCTTGTTGCACTGCCTTGTGTCTGGGTGAGGCACTGGAGAGTCCTGCTGTCTGGTGCTGGCAGTGCCCTGAGGTTGGGCTGGGAAGGCTGGCCTGTTCCTGCTCCTCTGTTATTTCTGGCTGGTGTTCCTGGCTGCCTTGGGATGTGCATTCACAGGTAGCCCACACCCCTTCCTGGGGCAGCTGTCCTGGACTGTGCACAGGGGTGGCTGCACAGGGAAGCTGTGTTGGCTGCCTCCCACCCCTGCGTGGCACTCGGTTGCTGGCACAATCTGCAGCAGAGAGCCCTAACATGCTGTGTGTTTCCTGTATGTGCATGGTGAAGATAACTTCTTGGTGCAGGTACTGAGGGAGTTGACTAGAAAAAGTGCCTTCCTAGTTTTATTATTTGTAAACAGAGAGGCACTTGTGGGTGAAGCTGGACTTATGGGTCCCTTCCGATCTGAAATACTCTAATGCTTCAGTTGTGGAAGATGGTGGGGGCATCCAAGGACTGATGTGGATCTGTTTCTGCAGGGCTTCTGGCCCCCTTTATGGGCTGGAGCTATCTCCTGCCCTCCTTTGATGCTAACTACATGGGCCTTGCCACTATTTGCCTTCCTGCTGCTCCTGTTGAGACATGCACTTGCCTTGTTCTATGCCTCTGCCTGCTCCCAGCCCTTGGCCTGTGCTACTGAGTCAGGGCCCTGGATGATGGGAGTGGAGAGCAGTAAGACTGGGAGGTGAGGATGGGACACTGGGAAGTGTCTGGGAGCTGGAGACATGTTCTGGTGTCCTGATGCTGCTCCCTTCTGGGAACTGCCTCTCAACGCCTGATGTTACAAGAAAGTTTCTGGTAATAGGGAAGTGATGTAATCTGCCCCCTCACTGTTCAGGGCACCCAGTATCTGCTTGTCTGGGACAGGGTGACTCTCTTTGGAGTCCTGCTGTGCCCGTGGTGCTGCCTACCCTGCCCGAGAACATTCTCGGTGATGGTGCTGCCCAGCTGGGTCCTTGCCTACAGCTGGCAGCCCTGGAAGGAGTGGGAAGTGGCTGAGTAGTAACAGCCATGCTGCCGTGTGCGTCTTAAACTTCGTCGTGGGGTCAGGGAGGACCGGGGCGTTGCTAAACTGCAGTTCCTCAATTCTGAGAAGCGGGGGCAGAGCTTGCGTCACTGCTAGTTAGAAGCATGAGCTGGTGTTTCCATCGTCACATCTCCCCGGCGCTTAATCCCCGGAGAATGGGGGGGAGGCAGCTGCCTAGCGCTCCTGCCCGCTCTGCTCCGCAAGCGACTGGAAAGCCTTTTGCCTCGATAGCGGCGCCGGAGCAGGGCCTTGCCGATGATGCTGGCGAGGGGCTGGCTTACCTCTGTGAGCTGCCGCTTTGAGTGGGCGCTCAGGACACGCAAGCACTGGACTGCATCAGGCGCGGCCTGCTGGGGGGGGGTCTCCCCTCGGTGCTGGAGAGGATGGTGCTGGCCCCTGCCTCTCTCCTGCCTGCCGAGCAGTTCTCCCAAGACTGGCGTTTCCCATCACTTAGGGCTGCCTGTTGCTCCCAGAACTGAGGGGGCTGTAGCGGAGCATACGGAGGTCGGGGGAGAGTCACTCCATAAGCCGCGGGCTGAGCTCTGCTCGCAGCCCCTGCAGCAGGGCTGGCCTCGCCTCCTCGCCTCGTTCCCAGCCGCGGCGGGGCAAGGCCGGGGCAGGCTCTGTTCTCGTGGCACACCTGGACTCGGGGGACCCTCAGCTGCTCCCTCCGTGGCCTTTCCCGAGGGAGCAGGGTGCCTTTCCCTGGTCTCGGAGCTGCCGCCCGCAGCAGCCGCACTCCCGCCCCGGTAGCGCTTGTCACTGGAGTTTACGTTTTCTGAAACGAGCGCGGGACCTGGGCGCGGGTGAGGCTGGGAGGGGGGCGGGCTCCTTGTGCCCGCTCGCCTCTCCCTGCCCTCCGCCTCTTTCCCCTGGGGCTTCGGGTGAGGCTGCTGAACGCTTGCTCCTGCCTTCCACTTCTCCTGGTCTGTTGCAGGCGAAACCCGTCCGCCTCTATGCTGTCGGCCGCGGTGGCGAACGGAGGTGAGTTCACCTGAAGGGGATCGCACCGGGGCGAGCCGAGCCGAGCCGAGCCGAGCCGCGCCGCTGGTGAGTGGTGGCGGGCGCTACCGCCAGACTGGGAGAGGCTTGGCGCAAGCCGTGCCGCTGTTGCATCAGCTGGCCCGCACGTGGCTGCCGCGGCGCCCCGCTCGGATTCTGCCATACCTGGGGCATCGCCGGGCTCCAGAGCCTGACTGGCACTCCTCGGGACCGGAGATGGCCCGGCGCGGGCTGAGGCGGCGTCCCGAGCTAACAGCTTCCCACATCTACGCCAAGTCGCGGCGTGATGCGATGGCTACCGGGCTGCGGTAGGCACCGGGATGCAGCGGGCAGCGGGAAGCTCTTGCTGCCGTCCGACACGTTGCTGTTTCCCTACCCATGCGAATCTCGAGTCGGGTGCTGAAGATACTTGGAATAATTGAGCAGCGCTGGGGAAGGCAGCTAGAGTTGTCCAGGTAGTGGTTGAGGAGGGTGCTCGTCCTGGGGCACTTGTTGCACTTTGGGTCAAGGCTGAATGTGACACGTGCCTGCTCGGGAGAAAGTTTATCAAGAAACAGGATGGTTTGCTGGTTAGGGAGAAACAGCCGAGTTGGTGGCCGCCGCTGTGATGCTGATAATCCTCTATGGAGAAAGGTCACAAAGTTATCCTTGTGTACTTAGGCTGATACGTGTAGTGTTGCATGTGGTTCTGGGCACCTGGATGGAGTGTGCTTGCTTTCCCGATGAAGGGAAAAACCAGCAGGGAGAAGACTCTGGTGGGTGGGTGGTTCAGTGCTGGGCAGAGGTGCCAGCCGTGGCCGTGGGCATTGGGAACTACTTTCCTTGCAGCTCCTCTGTGCTGGATGCCTGCTTCACAGGTTGCTCATCTTCAGAGCTTTTTGGGGATAGGGGGCTGCTGTGAGCAAGAGGAGTGGGAATGTCACACATTCAGGGTGATTGTAGAGCTTGCAGACTGCTCAGCAAGCTCTTGTTAGCAGGCAAGGGGTTTGCACTGGAGACCCGTAGTCCCCGGTGCCATGTCTGTTTCTGCGTCCCAGTAGAGAATGTGGTGCAGATGCCAAAAGCAAAAAAGGAATGGCTGCATCCAGTGAATCAGCCCAGCCTGCCAAATCCTGTGCTGGAGCAATTCTTTGTCTCCACATCATTGCTGCTGTGCACACCCATGTGCCAGGCTGGAGGAATGTGCCAGCAGTAAAGTTTGGGCTGAAGGATCTCCAGACTGCCAAGCCTGGGAAACAGTGGGCAAGCTTTGGGACATGCCTATGAGCTCTAAGGTTGAGACCACACAGGGCTTGAGCAATGAGCATTTCCCACCATGGACTGACGGAGTTCATCTCTGACTCACTGTCCTCGTGCAAGGGCTGTGCAGGCAGGGTACGTGCAGCCCCACAATGCCTTGCAGGGTGCCACCACCACGGTCTCTGGCCAACCGGTGTGGCAGGGGCGTGGTGCTGATGGGTGAGCTGGGAGAAGGCTCCTGTGGGCATCATTGCCTACCCTGCCCCTTGCAGTGCCAGTCCTGCTGCCTGAAGGACACTGAGCTTTGCATTTCCCTTATCTTGCAGGGCTTTTGACCAGCTGAGCTTCACTGAGGAGAAGACAAGATGTTGGGGGAAAAAATGACCAGTTTTGGGAAGAAGCTGATCCGCCGGCGCATGGTGGACCTGAGCTCTGATGACACACATTTTGCTCGCTGCCTCTCCACCCTGGACCTCGTATCCCTGGGTGTGGGCAGCACGCTAGGGGCTGGTGTGTATGTGCTGGCTGGGGAGGTAGCCAAGGAGATGGCTGGTCCCTCCATCGTCCTCTCCTTCCTGGTGGCTGCTTTCTCATCTGTACTGGCTGGACTGTGCTATGCAGAGTTTGGGGCCCGTGTCCCCAAGGCCGGCTCTGCGTACCTCTACAGCTACGTTACCGTTGGTGAGATCTGGGCTTTTATAGCCGGGTGGAACCTCATTCTCTCCTATGTGATAGGTACGAGGCCAGGCAGATGCGTGGGGCTCCTTCCAGCACCATGCTGGCAGCATGGGGGACTTCTGGGGGTAGTGTGTGGTGCTGTGGGGGCAGGGTGTGGGGTGGGATCGGCAGGGAAGTGGCTGCTCAGGTGCGGGTGGTTCGTGCCCCTCTGCCCTGGGCTCGGACTAATGCACAGATTTGCCATCAACCAGGTACGGCCAGTGTGGCTCGAGCCTGGAGTGCAACATTTGACAGCATCATCGGCAACCACATCTCCACCTTCTTCGTCAACAAGATCCCAATGCACCTGCCAGGAGTGCTGGCCCCGCATCCAGACTTCTTTGCTTTAATCCTGATTTTGCTGCTTACTGGTGGGTGTGCAGGAGAGCGGCTCCATGGTACCATGGGAGCCTGATGGGTCCTCATTCACCTCTTCTGTCCCCACAGTACTGCTGGCTTTTGGTGTCAGTGAATCTGCCCTTGTGAACAAAATCTTCACAGCAGTGAACCTGTTGGTGCTGAGCTTTGTCATAATTTCTGGCTTCATCAAGGGAGACATCAAGAATTGGCAGCTTTCAGAGGAGAGCTGTGTCAACTGCTCGCTGTTGGACTCACCAGATGACATGTAAGTAGAGCAACTGTGCCAGGCCAGGATCTAGCATAGGGCAGGCATAGGCCTTGCTGTCCCTGCACCTCATGGCAGCTGCTCGCCCACATTTTTTCCAGGAATAAAGGTTTTGGCTCTGGTGGGTTTTTCCCCTTTGGACTGGAAGGGATGCTGACTGGCGCTGCCACCTGTTTCTATGCCTTCGTGGGCTTTGACTGCATTGCCACCACAGGTACTGCCTTGGGTGAGGGTGGTGTGGGCATTTCTCCTTCACAGCCAGCAGCTGGCTGGGAGCTGATAGGGAGGATGCTACATGGTGTGGGAAAACAGCTGGTCTCACCGCTCCTGGGAGGTTTCCCTGTGGAGTCTGTGTCTTCAGCTGGGCCAGACAAAAGGGCTCAGAGCCTGCCCTGCCCCAGGAAAAGTAGCTCATTACACCACATGGTGGGAGCAGGGCTGCACCCTGCCTGTGCAGCCAGCTCCCAGAGCAGCAGGGAGCCTTTTGACTGCTGAGCCAAGCCTGCAACAGTGCTGGGAATTGCTGGTGCCTCCTAGTTATTTCCCAGCCTCAAGCAACCTTTTTCCAAATGACTGGGTCCATGCAAAACTGCTGCTTCCTGGAGCACAGGCAGCTCTCTTAATTTCCTCTCATTACTCCAGAAATCTACTTAGTGGGTGGCTGGTACAGGCTGTTCTGCCTGACCTCCCTGCCTGTGCCACCCTGCCTCCGGGGGCTGTCCAGAAGCTTCCTCCGTTCCTGCTGCCGAGCCCCTTGCTGGGAGCGTGGTGCAGCACACCTTTGCAAAGCCAAGGCACATGTTCAAGGAGGACCTCCATTCAACAGGCTCTGTACGGAGAGGGAGCTGCTGGTGGGGAGGAAGGGCTGGCATGGCCAGGAAGAATGCAAGCCCAGGCTGCCAGGCAGCTTAATTCCTTCTGCCAGTGTATCGGCATGGCCAGGGACCCCTCCTCTCCAACAGCCCCTGCTTGCTGCTTCCCAGTCCTGTGCTGCCATGGAAAGTCCCTACTCTGGCTCATCCCCTGGGGGTACTTGCCCCATGCTGTGTGGTAGAGTGGGGCACATATGGCCTCTTGTGTCTGGACAGGGGAGGAGGCCAGGAACCCGCAGCGCTCGATTCCCATTGGCATCATTGTGTCCCTGGTCATCTGCTTTGTGGCTTATTTTGGGGTCTCTGCATCCCTGACTCTCATGGTGCCCTACTTCCTCCTGAACAAGAGCAGCCCTCTGCCTGAGGCTTTCAAGGCGGTTGGTTGGGAGCCCGCCCGCTACGCCGTTGCCGTTGGCTCACTCTGTGCCCTCTCCACCAGGTAGGACTGGCTCTATTCCTGGCGCTGCTTGGCACAGCACAGGGACGGGCAGCATTCATCCTGGCTGGGCTGGGGATTTGCTCTGTCCAGCTGCTGTCCTGCTCCTGGCATAGAGCTGGTCCCTTCCCCTTCTGGGTGGTAGATGTGGGCAGCTTGCCTAATCTCTCTCCACCACAGCTTGCTGGGCTCCATGTTTCCCATGCCCCGAGTGATCCATGCCATGGCAGAGGATGGGCTGCTCTTCAAGTTCCTCTCTCGGATCCACAGTGGCAGAAAGACCCCTGTGATCGCCACCTTTGTCTCGGGGTTCTTCGCAGGTAAGGCTCCTGGCCACCTCCTCACACCTAGCCCTGCGGTGGTCTGGAGCTGTGCTCATGCTGCATGTCCTCATTGCAGCGATGTTTGCCGTCTTGCTGGACCTGAAGGACCTGGTGGACCTCATGTCGATTGGCACGCTGCTGGCCTACTCCCTGGTGGCAGTGTGTGTGCTCATCCTCCGGTGCGTGACTCCTCGTGTTTGGCGGTGCCCAGGGTGGGTGTTCCTTACATCATCCTGGGGGCTTGTAGCCACAGCTTTTTTCCAGGGGCATGCAGCCTGGGGAAGTGTCAAGCCCCCAGGATGGAGGCTGCTGACCAGATCCTCTATGTGTCTCTGGGCATATCCTTGGAGTGGCTGTCACGGGGCCACTGCCAGAGCAGCAGGGATATGAAGGTGCTGCCTACTCTTCCCTTGGGCTAGGAAGTTGCTTGGGCTCTGCTGCAAGCTTGTCTTACCTGCTCAGGTACCAGCCCAGACAGCCGAACTCCCTGAAGGCCATGGAAATGTCGGAGCTGAATGGGAACGAGGAGGAGAGAGTGATCATGGACCCAACCATCAGTGCTGCCAGTGCCCAGCACAAAGAGACATTGTCCCTGATGCTCTTCAACCCGCCTGGAGACACCCCCACTGTGCTCTCGGGGCGCATTGTCTATGTCTGTGTCACGGTCATTGGTGAGTGAGTGGGAACTGGCATCTGGTGTCCCCTCCTGCCAGGAGCTGGAGTGTTTTGGTGTGTCTCTGTAGAGCTGGGAAGGGATGGAGCACATGCCAGGCAGAGGAGAGGGGCCAGGTTGCCAGTCGCTGTTGGCAGTGCCAGCAGGTATTGAACCCTAAGCAGGGTGCCAAGTGCAGAGTACTGCTGTGGTTTGAGGTGCACAGGCATTGTTGGAGGACATGGATGCTAAGCCAGGGATGTGCAGGTGGTCATGGGAGATCCCTGTGATGAGCCTGACCCACGCTGGCCACCAGCAAGGGCAGTCCCCAGCCCCTTGAGAGTGCTTGGGCTCAGCCAGTGAGGTTTGTTCCATCTGCCAATGGCTTCACTGTACAGCCAGAATGGGGTGGCTCAGCCAGGTCTGGGTTAGCGTCAGAGCTGGGTCCAAGCCCAGCCAAGCGCAGGCTCCCTGCAGCTTGCTGGTCTGCGAAGGGCCTCCAGCAAAGCGCTTTCCTAAGGCTTTGGGGTGGCTGTTAGAGACAGCGAGTGCTGGACCTGACCAAGAGGAGTGGGTGCCTCAGTCCAGCTGTTGGTGAGGCTCAGGGCCCCAGGGAGGCCATGTACCATGCAGTCCCTTGACTACCCCCTCTCTTGCAGCCGCACTGATCATAGTCATCTGCGTGGTCCTGACCCTCAATGTGGCTGCGCTGGAGGATGCCAGTGTGGCCCTTGTTGTGATTCTAGTGCTGCTCCTCGTGGCTCTGCTCATTCTCACCATCATCATTTGGAGGCAGCCGCAGAGCAATGCACAGTTAAACTTCAAAGTGAGTTCAGGCCCCTGCATCTTGGTGTCTTGCACCCCCCTGGACTCCATCAGGATCTGGGCAATGCAGGGTGTGCCAGGGCTTGCTGCCAGGCAGTCACCAGCAAAGCCCAGGGCCCTGAAACGCGTCTCTCTGAGGTGCAATCCCCAGTGTGGAAGTGCCTGGGTGCTCTGGGCTGTGTCCTTCCACTGGCCAGTAGCATCCTTGAGCCCAGCCTGGTCCCTCAAGGCACAGCTGACACAGCACTTCTTGTCCCTTGCAGGTACCTTTCCTCCCACTCCTGCCAATCTTCAGCACCTTTGTTAACATCCTGCTGATGGTACAGCTGAGTGCGGGCACCTGGGCGCGGTTTGCCGTCTGCATGGTTGTGGGTAGGTGTCGTGCGGTGGGGAGCGCAGTGCCCACAGGCCTCTCCTGGGGGTCTGTTAGTGCTGACAACCCACCATTGCACATTTCATTATGGAAACTGTCCTGCAGGTTTTATTATTTACTTCACCTACGGGATTTGGAACAGTGTGGAAGGGAAAAATGCAGAAAAAGCCTGTGCCACAGTAGAAAAGCCTCTGCACCATTCTGGACTGGACCCCAGCCCTGGCGCTGCTGCAGTCTGAGGGCCTGGGGACCAGTGCTGCAAGGACCTCTCTGCCACTTTGGGACAAGATCATGATCCAGAGAGTACGTCCATCCCCTGTCCTTCAGAGAGTGAGTCCCAGAGTGAAGTACTCTGTACTGAACAACAGGCCCTCAGCCAAAGCTGACCTAGGATGAATGTTCCCACCAAATCTTGTATGTTTCCACTCATTAACCTAGTATTGTTATATGTATTTATTTATTGGCAAAACGTGTTCACCTTTCTGTATCTAGAAACAGGATAAGGCCACATCTGGCCTAATTAGGGGGTGTAGGATCAAAGACAACTCCCTTGGATTCTCCTTGAGCCCTGGCCAGGCTTTGGGAGAAAGCTGACAGGAAAATGAAATTAGAAATTATGTCAGTTTAGCAGTGTAAAAACTGGACCACTGTCACAGCAATGTGGGGGAGCCTCGTGGCCTGCAAAGGTGGAGGCACTGCACCCCAGTTCCTGGCGTGGTTCTCCAGTCCTTGGCTGTGACAGCTTCCCCCCACAGCTGATGTCTCTTGGACGGATGATGTATCTTCACTGGGGTAACTGGTGATGTATCTTTCTTAATCACTGTGGGCATTCTTTCCTAGCAATGATTAGCATGCTTAGCTTATCCCTTTGTAGTGCTTTGCTCATGGTTAGGTGCATTGCTTAGCTTATCCTTTTGTGATTCTTTGCAGTTTTACATCACAGTAAATGCCACTGTTCCTTAAGTTGGTGTCTGTGTCTCTGACCCTACTCACCAGCAAAACAAAATCAGCATTATAAGCAGGGTCAGAACAAACTGTTGCTTTTAAAATCTAAATGAAAGGAATCAGTCGTGTTTGAAATTCCCAGGTGGGAAGACCTTCCATATAGTTCACTGGTCCTCAAGTGGGCTAAGGCTGGAGGACCATGTGAGCAATGGGGAAGTCAGTTAAAAGAAGCTGAACTGCTGGATGTATTGAAATGCATCCAAAAATCACATACCGAAAAAGGCAAAGAACTTGTGGGTTTGGGAAGGCAAGGATGGATTTTGTTAACAGTATATCAAACAAAACACCAACAAAAGGAACAGTTGTTGAAATGCTCTAACATGGACCAACAGATGTGAGTTGCAGAATCAAATTTTAATGCTAAAATGCCAAAATAAGCTGCTTGCTGATAAGCTGGATTTACCAGACTTGCTGAGAAGGCTGCAGTTAGAGTAGCTCAGTATAAGGAAAGGAGGGAGCAAGTGAATCACAAGAAAATGCATGCAGTGATTGCAGAGGCAGGTGTGCAGTGGGATCCTGATAAATGGAATGGAGATATTTGGGATTCTGTGGATTCTGATGGGGTTGGTTCCCCAGATGAATTTGTAGATGTAAGACCAGCATAGAGATGAAAGGTGGAGCTAGATGCTAATGGTCAGCAGGTCAGGAGGGATACTCATAGAGGATTATACTCAGCTTGAATTAAATATTTGAACAGTTGAAGCAAAGACCAGGGGAACCTCTTTTCTCTTGGATGGTGTGTTTGCATGACCAGGGAGCATCAGGGATAACCCTAGACTCAGGGGACTCTAAGAAGTTTCTAATTTTGAGCTTGGATTCTTTTGTGCAGGATACATTTTGGAATAACATTCACGATACTAATTTGTTAGCTTTGGATGTAATACTAAATACCCTACAGAAAATTATTGGCCAGGATCTGAAAGTCATAGGTATATTTTGTGAGACTATACAAGAAGATGCATGAGAACCTCTTGTCATTTTGTATTTGTAGATGTTACTGAAGATACAAGTAGTCACTCCAATATTTGTACCTGTAACTTAATTGCAATGACAGGATTTTAGTTATTTATTTTTTGTTTATACTTTTTTAATGCAGTTTTTTAGTTTTTTACCTCCTGTTGTAGCCTGTCAATTTTTGAAATCTAACTATACCCTGATTCAAGACTTGCAGCCTACTCCCATTGGTACGGACTGGTAAAGGAAGTGTTACAATACACAGAGTTGAGGCTTGCTAAAACAAGCCCAGGAGAATGGATAAAAGACTTGGATTGCTGTCCATCATGGCATGGCAGAAATCCATCATGTGAAGAAGTGGGTGAAGAAAGATGGAGAACACAGATGGTGGTACGCTCTTTTTGGATGGGTGCCTACAGCTACCAGAATTCTCAACTGAGTGCTTCACCCTGGTGTCATTTTATTGATGCTAATCCTTTTGCTTTTTGTTCTGCATTGTATGTTAAGGTTTGGATGGTTATGAAACAATTAGCTTACCGACTACCTCCACTGATAGTAGACAGTCCATGTGGTACCAAAGCATGAAATGTTCTCAAGCTCTGTTTGGATATTGTGAAGCTTGAGTGACTGTAGTCACAGGGTGTACTATGTAGGAAAATGGCTGTGAACTCTGTGGACAGGTAACTGGCGGTACAATTAGAGGAAACTGAGGACTTAGATCAGTATGGAAATTATAGGGTGGGTGTTACACTACTCCTTAATTTGGTGTCTGTGTCTCTGACCCTACCCACTGGCACAACAGAGTCAGGCCTGCAGAGCTGGGTAATGTGCTGCCTCTTCCCCTCACAGGGAAGTCCCCTGGCTGGATGGGAGTGCTGGTGGTCCAGGGCTGGTCTTTGCCCTCCTCCAGTCCCGCAGAGGGACAGTGACACCAGCACAGCCTCCGGCCATGAAAGTTGCTTTCCCCATGCACAGGAGGCCCCACATGATGGTGCAGCTGTACTCGTTCCATGTGGCTGTGTTCAGCACCTCCTCCCTGCTTTCCAAGTGCCAGACTTGTACGTGGCAGCCGTGGCTGGATCTCTGCAGGAAAGCAAATGCAACTTGTTCTGGTACTCATGGCACTGCCAGCAAACAAGAGCAACTGCCCTGACCATGCTGTTTGATGTAAATATCTTGCTCAAGTGTCTGTGAGATGTCCTCAGTGTGGCTGTACTTGTGTCCAACCTCATCTGCCTTTCAATAATTTTAAAGTGGATTTTTAAATCTATTAAATTAAATGTTTTTAAGTGCTGTTTTCTGTTGGTCTTGCTGCATCTCCTGTTAATGGCCTGTGGTCATGGGCCCCTCGGCAGGACCCTACATGCCACTGGGCTGCGTGCCAGGCCGGTGCCAGTGCAGAACAGTGTTTGGTCCCAGCCAGCTGTGCTGGGTGACATCCCTGCCCAAAACCTCTCAGCTGGAGCCACCAGTCCTCACTGTGAGCCAGGAGCTGTGAAGTAGTGCTTCAAACCAGCTCCAGCCAGTGCTGCTGGTACCTGGGGAGGCAGGACAGGAGCCTGTCATGGTCCTGCCTTCCAGGCCCGTGCAGGGAGGGAGTGTGTCACCAAGTTCAGAACAGTGGATACAGTAAAGGCCTTGGAAATGAGGTGCCAGCAATGGCCTGCAGAGGAAGCCTGACCAGAAGCTGGGCTGCATCCGTGAGAGAAGATGATTTTCCAGATTTTGGTCTGGTCTAAATCAGACCTGACATAACTATCAAAAAAACCCTAATTTAAGGCAGATGGACTGTGCTTGCTTTTGGCATCTCTGGCTCTGCATTGGCAGTGGCGCAGGGTCACTGCACGGTCAGCAGCGAGGTGCCCACGCCATCAGCTCTGCTTGGCCCCTGTGCTGGAGCTATGAGCCCTTCCTCAGGGCTGTCCCTGCAGCAAAAGGGGCTGTGGCTCCAGGACAGGCACTCACTGCCCCAGTGTCCCAGGCTGGGGTGCCCTGCCAGAGCCTCGGGCTCCAGCCCCCAGGCACAGGTGACTCTTCGGGTGCTCCCAGCCCTCCTCGTCAGGCTGGTGCCTCAGTGTGCCATGCTGGTTTCACCACCCCACCTCGTGGGTATTTTCTGGCCAGGGGCAGCACATGGGTCCCTGCTGAGCCCTGAGCGTGCCATGTCCTTGTGCACCCAGTTTTGGGTGCTCTTACCCAAGGCTAGAGGGCAATGGGCCCATGATGCAGCTGCAGCTCTCACCCCCTGGCTTGGCACTGCTACAGCCTCTGTGCCTTTGTTTGTGTCTGTGACCCCATACACGTGTGCACATCCATGCCCATGTCCATTTGTGGGTCTGCTTGTGCCCATGGGCATATCCCTGCCTGGTTACAGTCCATCCCACTGAGCTCTGCCATCCCATCCTGGGCATCCACTGGGACTGGCAGAGTTCAGGGCATGGAGCAGGACTCTGGAAGCTCTGGACAGCTCCCACCATGGCAGCTCAGCAGGGAAAGCAGCTGTCTGGCAGCCACCAGTCCGGGGTGTGGTGGGCTGGGGAGTCAGTGCCACTCAGCCATGGGTACAGCAGCCCTGTTCACCCCCAGGCTCTGGGCCAGGCATCCTGTCCTTGGCTCCCAGCCTGCGGAGGCTGCCCCAGCTCTGCACACTGGGGGTCCCTGCCTCCCTCTCCATGCAGGCTAGCAGGGCTGCCAGGGATGGCACCACATCCTCTGCTGGGCAGCACCTCTGCCTTCCCCAGGCCGTGCTGGTGTTACTGCACATCTCAGCACATCAATTGGTGGGTGAACAACATCCAGCCAGAGCCCCAGTGCGTGTTGTCTACACAAACCATCTGTTCCCACTGCCGTACCCTGTGCCCCAGCAGCCTGCTCTGACAGCAGCCCAGGCTCTATCCTGCAGAGAGGCTGGGAGAGAAGCATGTTCCTGGTGAGGCCTGTCAGGTGCTGGGGGCTGTAGGGTGGGCTTCCCCTCCTGTACCAGTCTGGAAGGGGCCATTTTGTGGTTTGAGAAGATCAGCAAAAAGCAGAGCCTGGCTTTGCTGTTGAGAGGCCTGTGATAACCCACCCTTATGGGAAAGGAAGCAACCAGCCCCAACACAGCTGCATGTGGTTTGCCCTGACAGTTGGGGCATTTCCCCCCCAGGCTTGATTTGTGATTTCCTTGTGGCCATTCCCCCCTGGATTGAAAGGGGAGCTGGAGGGCTGTTGAGTCCCACGGTGTCTGGCCCAAGCCATGCTGAGCAGGCAGGTGGTTGGGGTGGCATTGCAGTGGAGGCCTGGCTGTGGCCACTGGCCACTGGCTGGTGACCGTGTGCTCTGGGGCCATGCCAGGGATGCAGTGCTGGTGGGTTGGGGTGTTGGGGGTGCAGACAGTGGGTGACTCTCAGCCTCCCTCCCCATCTGGCTCCACCACATCCCATGGCATCCATAGCTGCATATCCAGCTGGTTTTGGGGGACATGGGGCTTTCCTGGTGGACCCTTTGGAGCAGCTCTCTGGACACCAGATGCTTGCCACCTCCAGGGGGGCTGCCAGGAGTGTGGCCATGCAGGCTGGGGGCAGGATGGAGATGGGGGGCTGTGCTGCTGAGCCTCTGGAGGGAGAGCTGCAGCTGCAGAGCCTGCCCCTGCACTGCTCCCTGGCCAGAACAGGCCCTGGCAGGCGGAGATGTAGCAGCAGATTAAATTTTCATCTGCTTGGGAATTAAAATAGGCTGGCAAGTCTGCTCTGCTCTGTGATACCAGATGCTTCAATGTGAGGAGTTAATGTGCCATCTTCTTCCCTGTAAATCTGAGCACTGTCAGATCCCCTTCCCTGCTAGTGGAGCAGAGCTGCAGTGGCTGCTGAGTGGGACGAATCCATCAGCAGGGCCCAAGTCCTGGAATCTAGGGAATTGACTCCAGGCTGATGGGGTCACTGGTGCAACAGAGCAAACTGGTATCAGCTCCTAATATTTCTGCAGCAGCACTGGGTTGTGCTGTAAGCCCTCACAGTCCAGAAGGGCTCCAGGAAATCAAAGCCGGTGGTGGGTGAGATTCTTATCACACCTTACTCACCTGGCTCCAGGCAGGCCCCAACCCTTCTGTTCTCTATGGTGAGCTTAAGCATACATGACCCAGTAGCTGTGAGGAGCCTGTGTGCATCCAATAATCCTCTTGGCCTTGAGCTGTGGCAGGTGGCCAGCTCTCTAAACACACAGGCTTAATTTTCGCCTCGCTTTGCCTTTGCAGGTCTGGTATGATGACTTGCTGCCAGGTGGTTGCTCTTCTCTTGCTCTCCTTTCTTCCCAGTGCTGCAGCTGGTGCCCTGGTTCAGCTCTTGTCCCCCAGTCCACACTGCAACTAACCAAAGGGAGGCTCCTCTCGCAGTCTGTCCCCCTGGTGCCGCAGAGGAGTCTCTCGTATGAGACACTCCCACCCCAACGGCACCCACACCTCACGGTGGTGGAAGTGAGCCTGTGAGTGAGTGGTGCGGAGAGGAGATGGAGTGGTGCAGGAGCCTGGAGAGGAGATGGCAGAGGCAGCACTTGCAGGGCAGTGCAAGTGGCACATTTAGGGTGCAGATGGGTAGTTTTCCATCAGTGTGGCCACTTCCTGATGAACTGCCCCTTCTCTGCCACCATCAGGATCGCCAAAGGCTGCACAGGTGTGCTGGTTTCCCGACCTGGTACACAAGAGATTTCTTTGCTAATCACAGAGTTTTAAGGTTGTTACATCCCCCTGTCCTCCTTAAGCTTTCCCATTTTCCTGCTGTGTTTACCCAAGCAATTATTCCCTCTCTAATTCATAATTCTCCACACAGGACCTCACACTGATGGTGCTTTGCAAAACTGGACACGATTGCTTCTATTTTTCCATTTTTAAGTCAACGTCCTGTTCCATTTCACTGCATCTCAGGGGCAGCCTGCATCACAGGCTGGTCAACGCTGACATTTTTTAAACCCGCTGAAGAATAAACATGCAGCTCCTTCAAGACCTGTGACAGTTGTACAGGCACAGCAACCTGACTTGCAAAACAAACAGGTAGGAGACATTTTGACAAACTAAATTTAACACTCCTCCCAGCTCAGTTATCAAGACTTTGAGGTAATGTGAGTGTTAAACTAATTTAACTGCCTGGCCTGCACATAGGTGTGCAACAGTTTCTATCATCCTAGACGAGATAATGCATGAAAAATCACGACACGTTACTGGGCAGGGAGAGCTGAATAGCTGTTGGGCTTCCCTATCTTCCTGCTGACTTTGGGCCCCATTATGCCAGCATTGGAGCAGCCAGTAAGGATTCCACATACCTGGTGGCTGTAATCTTTCCACATGTCTCAACATTCTGATGAGGTTAGACTGGATGGTTTCTGCTTCTTGTCTGAATTCCCTCACTCCTTCCTGCATTTTCTTTCCTCAAGGACCAGCTTCTTGATGGAACCCTTGTTCTCCCTCCTCCCCTAATAACTGATGATATAGACCCATTGACTTCCCTGTCCACTGGGTTTTTTCCACAACTGGGGCAACTGTAGTTGTTCTTGTTTGGGCCCCCATCTCTACTATCACTTCAGATGGAGTTTGTCCCCAGTTTCAATCAAGTTACTCTCAGAGGAGGCTTGGGTCCCTGAGGTAACCACAGCCCTCTGACAGCCCTGAACTGTTGCTTTGCAGGCACATGCCAGGCCCCAGTGCAGTGCCAGAAGCTGCTGGTTTTCACTGGGTAGGCACCTTCTGTCAGTTGGCATGTCAGTTTGCCAGGGTTACTTGCCTGTTCAGGTGTAGTCCCAGGCTATGGAAGTGATAACCAGCCCAGGCACTTGCCCAAATCCTTCCACACAATCTGCCACCCACGGACCAGCCACCTCAGGGCACATTTCAGTACTGACTCACCCAAAAATTGTCTTCTCTTACACCAGATTACACAGACCCCATGATAAGCCAACTGTGTTAATGAGTAGTATTAAACATCTCACATAAGGGTGAGCAGGAACAATAAAGCCACCCACACCAGGTGGGAGTGGGAAATGGGATCCTCTCCACAAGGCAGCTCCCCCAGCAGAGCAAGGCCATCAGTGCCAGGGCAAAGCACAGAGCCATGGTTTGTGCTAACATGTTCCCAAAGCCCAGCAAAGTAAAGAGATAAGAAATGCAGCCAACAAACACTGTGACCCAACAGGAGCTGCCTACTTAGTAACTACTATGGCTAAATCACACTTAGCACAGAACTGCCATTGCCTCAGGCCCCATGCTGGGAACCAAACTCTGGTGGGCTGACCCTGCCTGGACACCAGGTACCCACCAAGCTGCTCTCTCACTTCCCTCCTCAGTGGGAGGGGGCAGGGAGAAAGGAAGATGGGAATGGAATTTGTGGGCCAAGATAAAGGCAGTTTAATAAAGCAAAAGCAAGGCTGCATGTGGGAGCAAAGGAAAACTAAATATTTATTCTCTTTTGACCAGCAGGAGATGTCCGGCCACATCCTGGGAAGCACAGCTTCAGTACACAGAGCAGCTGCTCCAGAAGACAGATGTTTTAGTAAGGAATGTCCCCCATCTCCTTTCTCTTAGCTATTACTGCTGAGCAGATGCCCTATGGTCTGGAATATCCCAAGGTCTTGCCCCCGCCCCAGCCTGCTGGTGAGGTGGGAATGTTAGAGACAGCCTTGACACCGTGGGGACATTGTTCAACAGTAGCCAAAACACTGGTGTGTTATCAACACCTTCCTAGGTACCAATACAAACCCCAGTTCTACGAGGGCTGCTAGGGGTAAAATTACCTTCATCTCAGTCAGACCCAATAAAACTGTTTATTTAAAAAAATTAACAGAAACTTTTAACAAAATCACACCAAACAAGGAGGATCTGAAAAGCCAGGCAGCACTGGGGGCATCATAAAGAGAAACGCTCTGCAGGCCCTGACCAACCCAAGGGCTAGAAGTGCAGACAAGCACCTCCAAGTGGATGACTAGACCCTGTCCACTTCTCTCATTCAAACAGTAATACTGTTTATTAAGCAGGTGAGGTTGTAAATTAGAAACCTGAATCTCTTGTGCATCCTCACTAGATGCCCAGGCAACTGGAGGGCTCCAATGGTGGTAAGCTTTTAAAAAGAGTTCCATTTGAAAGCAACCATGGCTGCAGTTGCAGCTTGGAGGAAGCCACCTGCTTAAGTGCAACATGAAGAGTATGTCATAGCATAAGGTGTAGGTGACATGCTGCATTTCTTCTTGCCCAGAATCCTACAGAGCTGTCCATTTTTTTTTCCCTTGTTGCCCTGTTTCAGCACAGAACATCCTCTCTAGCTCAGAAAGGAGGGAGAATGAACACATGTATATCCACAGTCTAAGGAGAGTCACCTTTTGCTGGAACTTGGATCTCACTCCATACCCCCATCCCAAATGCGAGAACAGGGCTAGCTCTGGAAGGACAGAGCCCTCTACGAGCTAGCAGCCACTAGGCAATTAATAGATTGCAGGCTGGTGATTTGCCTTCTGCATCTGAATGATCTTGCCAAAGCCGCCTCTTCCCACATCGTAGTCTGTCCGGTATTCATCTCGCACCTGGGGCACAGCAACAACACACATATTAATAGCCAGCACTGCCTGTCTCCTAAGAGACTTCAGAATCATCATCCCCTCCTTGTTCAGTTGGTGGGGAACTGAAGTTCAGATTAGAAGCACTTAAACTTGTCCAAAATCTCTTCAACTAATCTACCAAAAAGGTGATAACGGTGGTGAAAATGACAAAAAATTATATATTTGATTGTTAAGATTTTCCCAGGTAAGAAGCAAACAAGACCCCAAAATATTTTCATTCATCTTTTCAGTACACCTTTCTGAATTGCCAGGCTTGGCCTTCAGAACACTTCATCTCATCTAAACCTCATCTTTGCCCTTGGGGAAACTGCTGTGTTATGAGATTGGCCTGGCAGCCACAGTTTCCCTCTACTCAAATTCTGGATCATTTCAAGGGTACTAGCTTGGATTAGGGAACATTCTCCTTGCATTGCAAGAAGTTTGGAGTCCTAGACAGAAATGGCCTTAAGTTCTATTTCCAGCCTTTAACACCAGGTATCAATTACCGAAACAACCTGGGAGTGAGTAAACTTCACTATCAGGTCTTTACAGTCTGCACATTGTTCTCCATGAGACAAAACCAGCAAATAAGTACAGAGTCTTACAGGATCAAATTGAGGGATGAACTGGCACTGCCTTTACCTGTCCTCCAGTCTTTCCTCTCCCATACTGTCGCCCCTCCTTAAACCCTGCATCCCAGTCCGTGCGGATGATGCGGTCGTCCAGCCGTGTGCCGTTGATAAACCGCATGGCGTGCTCGGCATCTGCTCTCGTGTAGTACCTGAGGCACTTGGTAAGGACAACTAAGTGTGCTGTTTTGTTGGGTACAGGGAAAAAGAAAAACCCAGGGAAGTATTGTATTTGAGAAGCAGAACTCCCCCCACTGCCTTCCAGCCTTTTCTGCTCTTCCCGCTCCTCTCTATGCGATCAAAAACTGCACTCATGGAAATCCAAGCTAAGACCAGCTACTGCTCAGAAAGGATTCTGCAGTTTAATGTTAGTACCTGCACAGACAAGATAATGGAACAAAAACATTAAACCCTTGCTAAGGGCAAGAAATCAGTAATATGCCTTTTTGTACTATGTAAAACTTGACTGAAATGGAACAAAAGGAGCAGGCCTCACAGGAGAACTTTGCACAGACAGCTCCTGGCAAAACCTGTATAAGCATGTACCCGCTGCTTGAAAATCCCCCATGACTTAACCTGCTACTTCCTTCAGGTGTGCAGTTGAGATGAGAAAGTAAACATGTGCTCTGGACATGGAAGACATCAAGCTGATGACTGTAACAGTTCTCATTTTGGCCCTAAAATCATTAAAGAAATGAATGAATTAAAGGGGTTCTCTGCCACCTCCAGAAAACACAGTTCTGGTGGCACTTATGGCACCACTATACAATCAGTCTCAGGGTGCGGAGAGGAAGGTGCAAGGACGGACGGGATGTGCCTGACAGGAAGCACTGGGCTATCACCTCTCCAGCAGCACTACAGATACTCCTGCTGTGCAGAGGAACAACAGGTGCCAACCACACATGTGCTGACAGAAGGGAACCAGAAAGGATACTCTACAAAGCAGAAACCACAAGGGGTTTTCTTGATCTTGTCCAGACCCATGACAATCCTCTTGACATCTCCGCACTTGGAGAAGAGCTCCTGGATCTGCTCCTCGGTGGTGTAGAAGGACAAGTTGCCGACATACAGCGTGGAAGAAATCTTCAGCGATTTCTCCTGCAGCTGCCTGCTACCCTGCGGGCACAGAGGCGCACGCCGCGGGCTCAGCGCGCTCGCCGTCCCGCTCTCACCGCCCCGCGCCCTCCCGCTGCCCGGTTCCTCGCACGGCCTTGCCCCAGCCTCAGCCCTCCCCGCCCCGGCCGGGCCCCGCCGCGCGCACCCGGAAGTGCTGGTCCCGGTACTGGCTGATCTCGCAGTACGAGTCGCTGTTGAGCCCGCTGAGCGTGGTGTGCAGCAGCCCCGACATGGCGCCCGCCCGGGCCCCGCCGCCGGGCCNCAGGGTGCGCGGTGCGCACGCGCGGTGCGGGGGGGCTGCCCCTGAGGGGCCATGGCGGGGCCGCGGGTGGCGGCCGTGGAAGGTCTCTCCCTTCCCGCGGGCTTTCCCTTCCCGGCAAGCGTCGCCACTGTCGGCTGATGTTGGGCTGTGTGTCACGCCCCACTGTCCTCCTGTCTTACAGCGCTGGTGCAGGAGCTGCTGAGGGAAGAGGCGCCGTCCCGCATTGCCGCCCTCACCGAGGAGCTGTTCCAGGCGGCGGAGAGCATCTCTGAAGAGGATGGGAAGGTGGCGGAGGCAGAGTCCCCCGCTCCCAGCCCCTCTGCAGAAACCGGGGGTGCATGTGCTTCGCACCCCACAGCCCTGGCCCAGGTTGGTGCTGCAGCTCCATGAACACCAGCTGCTGCTGCTTCCCGCCCTTTGCGGTGAAGCTAAACGTGTAGCACTACTGAAATGTAAAGAAAAGAGTTCATTTCTTCCTCCTTTGCCCCCATAGCGTGAAAGTCCAAAATAAAATGGGAAATGTTATTTTTAAAATTCAATGCGAAATGATAATCCTGAATGTAAAAGTGTGTGTGTCATTGACTCTGCTCTCATGAGACCCCACCTGGATACCGTGTCCAGGGGCCACCAACATCAGAAGGGTGAGGAGCTGCTGGAGGAAGCCGTGAAGGTGATTGAAGGGCTGGAGCACCTCTCCTGGGAAAGACAGACTGAGTTCAGCCAGAAGAGAAGGCTCTGGGGAGACCTTACAGCACCTTCAGTGCCTAAAGGGGTTCCAAGAGAGCTGGAGGAGGACTTTGGACAAGGGCTTGAAGTGACAGGAAAAGGGAAAATGGCTTTACATTGAAAGAAGGTTGTTTTATATTAGATATTAGTATGATACTCTGAGGGTGGGGAGGCCCTGGTACAGGTGGTCCAGAAAAGCTGTGGCTGCCCCATCCATGGAAGTGTCCAAGGCCAGGTTGGACAGGGCTTGGAGCAACCTGGGATAGTGAAAGATGTCCCTGCCTGTGGCAGGGGGTTGGAACTGGGTGGTCTTTAAGGTCACTTTCAACCCAAACCATTTTATGATAATAATGGGAAAAGTTACTAGTTACTGATGATGTTAAAGTATTTATTATTTCAAATTCCTAGTAGTATCTAGTTGTGATTTCAAGTAAAAATGCAAACAGAGAGCACTGATGCATTAATAGTTTGGTACTGGATTAGAGGAGAGGTCCTTCTCACCCTGTCTTTGGATTCCCATAATGGCAGCAGATAACCCGAGGAAAAGAAAACAAGCAAGCATGTAATTTTGATTGCCTGGTAAACAACATTCCAGTATACAATGTTATATTGGAGGTACTTATTTTCTGTCCGTGTAAGAGTCTATCAGGTGGTTGTTTATAAAGTTTGGTTTTTTCTTCTGTTTATTTCTCCTAGAGGAGTACTTAGAAAGTAATAAACATCTACTTTAAAAGTCCTTTTTCAAAGAGAAAGCTGGTAATACATTAATCTGAAATAAGGAAAAAGACCAGCTGAGATACTGTCCAACTTCTTCCTCCCAAATTATATTTTCAAGAGACATTTAATAAGTAGCAATTATCACCTAAGGAACACTGATTTTGTAAGTCCTAAATTTTCAACAAGGAGCAAGATAGGTTAGCAAGTATTGTAACAGAAAGTGTCATTAGTACAGCGTAAAGAAATACGTGAGCATAAAAGTGGTATCCTTCAGTTCTTCCTGAACCAGTTGGGCTAAATTATTTTTGAAGAAAGGAGAAATCATTAATTTTTAATCTGGCTACTTCAATAAGAGGGGCTATGAACTCTCTCCTAGATTGGCAAGAGTATATTTGTAGGCAAGATCAGTCATGAAAAGTAGAATAAAGTGATGGAAAATACAGCCCCTCAGGGTGGCCTTTATGTAGTGCTGTATCTTTTTAAGAAGAGTATGTACTCAGTAGCCTTTGTTCTTTGTTTGCTAATATCAAAAGTTTCCCAGTCTAGGTATTTAAAGTAATTAAGCTATTTAGTGTTCTTTTTGATGTGCAAAAGAGGTGAAGCCTAACTACGGATAGTTCTCAATGTGATAAGATTCTTAGAGTTCTTTTCCAACCCCTTCAGATCTTAGGTGAAGAAATGCTACATCCATTCAGCATGCCTGTTTTCAGGTCACTGTCCCACACGTCCCTGTGGGATCCTGTGACAGTTTTATGGAAAACTCACACCTTTGACTCTGGTGTAAAAGGGAATTGTGTAAACATGTGGAGAGGCCATTCCTGTGAAACACATGAATCATGCTTGTTTTTCCAGTAGTATATTTCAGTGGGATTCACATCCAGGACAAAATTAAATGGAGTGGAATTCTCCTCTTCAGGTTGAAGAGAGTGCAGTCAGCTTGTGGAACTGGACTGTGACCAAACACACGGGTGCTGTTATCAGTGATGAGCAAAGAGCCAGACGTACGTATGTTCTGTACCTTCCAAAATGTGTTCTGTGTGCTGTAGCATGGAAACTAAACACTCTCTGCTGACAGGCACATAAGTAGTGCTGTAGACTTGTTTGAGTCTTTGTAGACATGGGCTAGAAAGAGAAAAATGGTGGTCTTGTATAAACAGTTCAAGAAGCAGTATCCTGATGTAATACTTATCTTCTTGTGACACAGAATCAGTGTAGGCATTCTTACCACTCTGCTTTCCATGCCAGAGGTGATGTGACCAAAGGAAGCTGTAATTTGCCTTCTGATACTGTGGTTTAAATCTAAAAATGTATCGAAATAACATAGATATAAATTTTAGACTGTTGGTCACTTAATGTATATCAAGTGAGTTTTTTTTAAAATGTAAATATCTCATCCATGTTTACATACAGAAACATTCTAAGTCCTCTTTTCACTAAGCTGCTTTAGCCAAGGGCACAGCTGGTGGGCTCTTGTGGGCCAGGAGCAGGGCTGGGGGAAAGCAGAAGTGAGCTTTTGGTCTTTTCCCTCAGTGTGTTCTTTCTGTGGTTCTGTGGGATTGCAGTGTCAGGCCTACATTCTTGTTTTGAGAGATTATAGTCAAAATTATATATAATCTGCATCATATAAATTATACCAGGGAAGGGTAAAGGGTAAGTTGACACAAAGTAGAGCGTGATGTTCTCAGATCACAGCTGAAGGGCCAGGGAGAGGCTGTTTTAAATACATTAAGTAGTGTCTTTTCCATCCCTGATGTCTAAGGAAGGCCTGAAAATATTTTTGCTTTTTACTTTGAAACGGTAAAGATTATTAAACTTCATTTCCTTATTTTGCTGAAGGCTATTTTGAGGCTTTCAAGACATGTTACTGTAAGCACCAGCAATGTAATTAAATCTTTGAATACCGTGTATTTAACTTAAACTCTGTCTAAATTGTTGAATAGGTATTTTAATGAGAGTACATTTTTTTTCTTACTGCCTGAAAAGCAATTTTGAACATCTTGGCTAAAATTCAGATTGCTCTGACTCCTGAAGCTTTCAGATTTTTCTGTCTTGTGATTTAAAATGCCAGATAGTCTTTCAGATATGGCAGGGCTTGACTTTCTGTAAAAAAAATAAAGAAGAAAAGAAAAGGAAACTTTTGAATGGCTGCACTGTTTTCTTGCAGTGCGGTTTGTTGCCTGCAGACTGATTTGCCTTTGTCAAGGCAGTGATCCTCCGGAGGGAACTATTCGAAGACAGATTTTGGTAAGGCTAATTGTGGGTGAGTGATGAAGTACAGTTGATCCCCCAGGGAATTCTTCAAATCTTATTACATTTGCTTTGGAAAGGGAGTGAAATATACATCTAGTTCTGGAAAGATAGCTGGTGTTTTGGCAGGAGTACTGCTGACTCTCTCTTCTCATCACTTAAGGAAAGATAAGATTGATGATCCCATTTTTCCCCTTTTAAGAAAACAAGGTACATGCTGAAGTGGGACCTGTATCTTACAGGGATACCTTGCTGAGCCATTGGAGTTAGGAGTGTCTGGACAGTGTGGCTAGCATCACATCTTCTCATAGGGTAAAATATGTTGTGAACAGAACCATTCATTTATTTCAGTATCTCATAATATTGTCTAGTAGGCCACCATAAGTCTTTGGCTGCACCTGAGTGTTCCTTCAGAAGTGAGAGTTGCTGGTCAGAAATTGCAGAGCTGACATACCCTTGTCCTGTGTTAGCGTGTGACAACGAGATGAGATCTCACATTGCCTCTCTTGAAAGTGACTGCATTTTCACAAAGGACTTACCATTTCCTCCTTCAGATGTCTATGAAAACTGGGAAAGGATGGATAGATATTGGAAAAGCTAGTCTTGCAGATGGATTTCTAGAGAATGCCATGAGTGTAAGTTCTTTCCCAGTTTTGATTTCTTATGTACATCCCTATTTGTAAGTTCCATGGGTGATGCCTGCACTTTGTTTTCCAGAGTATAGAAAAGCTGTATGCGAAGTTACGGAAGGGGAGCGAGGGTGAAGCAGACATTCAAGCACACAGGGCTGATGTGGAGAAGAGCCTTTTCAAAGTACTCTCTTACCAAGCTGAATCAGTATGTGTTCTCAGTTTTCCTTATAAGTCACTAGAGGTATGGAGGGAAACTCTGACCCAGTTATTAGATACCTGAACGCTTGGCATTGAGGACTTGCTGAGGGATAGATTTCTTTCACTTAGATATAAGATAGCAGATCTCATGTTTGCATTCAGTGTTGCAATCATTTAATGATTTTTAATTTCCCTCATTTATCACAGTCATTCTTGCAGTGGTGTTTATATCTTCTAGTTCAGATTTGTTGCTTTATGATTTGGTTATCATGGCTGTTTATAAAATAAACAGCTGCCTGTATGAATCATAAATGGGTCAGTTCCAACAGTGTCCTGTGCTTGACTGGAGAACAAGGCAAATAACTGTAATTTAAAGTATGTGATTTAGAAATTCTAAGTTTTGAGAGGAATTGTTTTTCCTGACTGAAGTGTCTGAGAACTCTATCAATCCTACAGAGTATTACAGACACAGGAGTGCAAATACAAAGAATGAAGTTTCCTGCATTTGTTGATCACACCACTGACCTCAGTATCTAGAAGGGAAGTGCTGTCTCCAAAATTCTCAGGAGCTACCCTAAACAGGACAAAGCAATGGCCCATATTTTTAATTTGATCATGGAGACAAAAGGAGAGGTGGTATAAATTTTGCTGACCTCTTGTATCATCTTAACACGTGAATGATTTTGTCCCATGGCTCTGGCCTTTGCACACTACCTGAGGACTGCAGTGATTTTCTGGATCACTTTATCATCTAGCAATATGGAGAAATAGACAGAATTATTATAGCACTGTAAGGACAGATACCTAAACCCAAAAATAGCTTTACTGCATGTGAGAAACCCGAGTCCTATTTTAAAGAATGAGGTTTTTTAGTGAATTCTAATGAATTTTAGTCAATTTTTAGTTGCACACTAACAGTTTGTTGGCATGCTCTGCTGCTTTCTCAGGCAGTTGCTCAAGGG
Source organism: Promerops cafer (assembly GCA_013398275.1). Lineage (NCBI taxonomy): Eukaryota > Metazoa > Chordata > Aves > Passeriformes > Nectariniidae > Promerops > Promerops cafer. The sequence continues at coordinate 154,015 of VZSE01013519.1, forward strand.
GATTTTCAGAAAGCGGTGATGTGCGTGCAGCGCTGCAAAGATATGTTGATGAAATTGCCAAAAGAAGTAAGTGAAATCTTGCCTTCTTTATCTTTCCAAACTTTGAGAACCTACTTTCCTCTCTACATGTTAAAGGATGGCATATGCCATATAACATTTTGAAAAGTATTCTGAAGATCTCTTCCGCGGTTGGTTGCCTCTGTGAGATTTTGTTGCTAAAAATTTTGCATGGAAACAGCAGAGTTTTTTCATAGTGCATTTTTTTATTGCTTCTCTTAGATTAGAATTTGAAATAGAATGATAAACTCTTCCTAAACAATGAGATGACAAATCAGCAAGCAAGGCAAAAAGATTTCTAAATTGAATATACCACGTACTCTCTCCAGAACCAGCTGCATTTTACATCTTGATCTTGCATATTGCATCTTGTACCCATGTGAACGTTTGTCTGGGAACAGATGGGACAAGAGAAGAGCTGAGTTACAAAGTTATTGATATGCAAGTCTATCACTACCATCAGTACTAATCTTCATCTTCATGAAGCTGTAGAGCTATGAATGGAGGCTTCCCATTGCACTAAACTGTGGTTTTTGTAGTTCTTGTCTCACAGAGAAAACAAACTATCATATGCAAATTCGTTTTTTGTTTGCAAAGATAAAAGTCTATTATAGTTATATCAGAATAAACTTCCTGACATTTATTTTCATTTGCTTACATGTTTTCCCAATATTTAGGAAACATTTTGTTCCTGTCTCTCTGGTGCAGATAATAAAATTCAAAGGGGCAGATGCAATTTTTTAAAGAAAAATATGGGAAATATGGTTGGAGTTTATTTGTGTTTTTAACCAATTAAACTCCAACTGATTTTACATTGCTTTTTGTCATCTGCAGGCCTTGTTCAAGTGCATCTGAGTGACTAAGTTGAAGGGGTCTAGCTTTGATTTGAATCATATGAGCGGAACTTCTTACTGTTGAAAATGTTCACTGAGATCTTTGCACTCCTGTTCCTCATTTAATTCTAAATTAATTTCATTCTTTCTGCTTGAACTCCTTCGTTAAATAATATTAAACTTCTTGTGATGAAAGCTCTTCACAAACCAGGAGCACTGATGCAGACAAAGTAAAGGTTTCTCATCATGAGAGAGTGATACAAATTACTTCTGATTTAAAGAGTGTATTTAGGTATTTAAAAAAGTTATTTAAAAAATGAGGAAAATGGAAAGAGCTAGTGATTGCTGAGTGAATCCAAAACTTTTGGACTGTTGGGTAGCTCTCAATCCTAAACTCTTCCAGGCTCCATTGTACCAGAGAGTCCCTGAAGAGTATCACAGGGAGATTGTTGTGTTATGTGTTATCAGAGATCAGTTGGAGAGGATTGTAGTCATTGATAGTCTATGAACCAATGCTCAGTACAGGAAACTTTCTCTCCTGGAAAGAAAACATTCACAAATGAACCTGTGAAAAATAAGGTTTCATATCTGAGAGTCCTCTTTTGTGTTTGTGCATATACTTAGTCTGTGCTTTTGCCTCTGGATTGCAAAAAAAAAAGAAAAATTGAAGCAATATGTTGCCCCGCCCTTCTCATTTTTGTCTGAGAATTTGAAATCTGCAGTCCCTTGCAAAAAGCATCATTTGTATTTGGGAAAAAAAGATACTGAGGCAAAATGGATGTAAATATAAAATGACTTTTTTGTCTCTTCTTTGGATGACATATGACAGCTGCAAATCATTTCAAAGGAAAGGCAAGTTGCTATGAACAGATGTTGTCAGGGCTGACTGATAAAACTCTGAATAACCAAGCATTCAAAAGCTGTTTTCTTCTAAAACTTGTAATCCTTTTTTAACCCCAAAGAGAAACACTGGGAAGAAGCCTACCATGAAACAGGTAGAGTCCTCACTTAATTATGTAAAACATTTTTGTTGTTAAAAAAAAAAAAAAGAGGTTATAGTATTACAGCTTTTCTTCTCAAATTTTAATTTTATTGTTTAATTTACACAGTTCTAATGCTTTCAGTGTGATTTATTGAGGGACTCTGTGTTCCTTATGTGTTTCAAAAATCCTGCTGTTTTGTGTGTCCTGGTTAATGATACTTCACTTTCCCACCCAATTAATGTTTCCATTTTAGTCATCTTCAGTATCCCCTTGCAAAAGGCCAGAAGTGGTAACTGTGGATATATCTTGAAAGTAAAATGAATTTTAAAGATCCTGAGACTGGAGTGCCATAGATCTAATGATGTTTTGCAAGAACATTATAGAAGCAGGAGTCTTTTATGGAGTCTTTTATTCCAGACCTGTTACCTGTCAATCCTCTGTTACAATTTTGGAGTGGAAACCTATGAATTGAAGAGGTATGAACAGAGCTCCTTCTGGCTCAGGTAATGTGCAAAAATCAAATAAACGCCTGCTTTTGGGATGTAAAAATGGGTGTGAAGGAGAGGGGGGAGCAAGGGAAAGTAGAGGCCTCATTAAAAATGTGAGAGTACAAGATTTTAGCTGAACCAAATTACCTGAGCAGATACTTAGTCATGGTTGTACAGTATTGCCTAAAATCTATGTCTGTTTTCCCACGTGGATTTTCATGCCATTAGAATGAAAGTCATCTTCCAGTGGTTCTTGCCAATTCTCTCCCTAGCACTTCCTCCAAAGAGATTAGTTTTCTGAAGAGTCCTTGAGTGATGAAAGGCACAAACACCAAGGTGAAAAAGGAATGGGTAGAGATGGTTTGGGTAGGATCCAAATAATTACTGTGGTTTTACTAAGGGTGAGGAAATGTAGGCTATCAGGAAGAGTATCCTCATGCCATGGTCACAGCCTCACTGCAGAAAATTTGTGTTTATGTCTTCTTGTTCTTTTAAATAGAAGAAAATGAAGGGCAACAGATCAAAATCATTATGGTTGTATATGTTGTCAAAGAGGATTTGTAGAAATGCTCAGAATTAGTTACAGCTGGGAGATTATTTTATATTTTATTCTTGTGGAAAATTAAATACTGAGTCCTGATGACAAAATTTGAGGAGGAAATAAAGCTTTGCAAAGTGCAAATAATAATCTGGAGAAAGAGTGTGGCTCCATCTAGTGGGTTAAGATTTCCCTGTTCTGAGAATATATTAGATTAGAAAACAAGAGCCCAGTTACTGTTTTTCTTTCTAACAGTTCTTCATTCACAATATTTGTAATCAAATCTGGTTTTGTGGAATTATCACTGTGTTTTCTCCTGGGTGATTCTTTGTTCTGCCATTTAACTTTTAGAAAAAGAATGGGGAATCACGAGTTACAGGTTCTGTCTTTGCTATTGACGTGCTGTGGTCTGGAGACCAGTCATGTATAGATTTTCTGTATTGCCATATTGTATGTCAGGTGAAAATGGAAGCACTTCTTCAAAATCTCCGTGGTTAAAATTGATAAAACCTACCAAAATGTTTGAATAGAGGATGTTACAGAATGTGCAGCAACAGGTTGAAGAAAGTGATTGAGTACAATTTTTAATGTAAGGGTAGAAAGAACCCAAAATTTTCTGTTCTCTAGTAAAAGTGACTACTGAGATTAGTTTATGTGATTTATATGGTTTTTACCTGCTTAGGAAGTGGCAAAGGGTAGGAATTTTGCACGTATCAGAAGACTGACTGAATTTATCTCTGTCATCCTGTTTAGTTTTAACTTTCATTTATCATTGATAGCCAGAGTTATGACATTGGGAAGATGGACATGAAATATTCTGTAGGCAAAGAAATGCAGGTAAGAAATAGAAAAATTTCTATTTACGAATAGGAGGATTTTGTTAAACTGACTCCAGTGTATTATCTGCCTTTTCAGTGCAAACCTGCCCAGTGATGTCTTGGTCTCCTTTTTAGTAGTCTGCTGTGAAGTTTGGCAGAGTTTCAAGTTCAGTTGTTATGAGCGTTAGTCACTGATGAGCGCCCTTAAATCACATTTGATTCTACTATTTCACAGAAATCAAAGTGTAGAAAGTAAAGCTGAAGTAGATCCTGAAAGGCCATCTCTTCTTCCATTCCTCTTCCCTTTCAATACATCATCAGTTGAGCTGTGTCATTTGTGATAGATGTTTCTCTGTCTCATTCAGAAGTCAGTTTATTATTTTACTTCCGACTGCGGATATGAAGATTTTAATTCCTTCCTCTTTATGTAAATAATTTATGTATTTGAAGTCCATCATCACATAGGTCTTTGTCCTGCTTTTTTGTTTGTTTTCCTCTTGTGAAGTGTGTACCTCCTGTTATTTCAATTTCTTCCTTCATTCTTTTTTATCTGATTTTCCTTGCAACCCTTCTGTTTTTCTCTGAATTCTAGTTGATTCGTGTCCTGTGTGTACTGCATTGCTTCAAGACTGGATATGTTTCAGAAGTGAGAAATCACTGTATATGTCTGATGTCAGGCAGGAATTTTTTTGCCTCAAGGAGCTTTTATTTTTCATGACCTTAGAATGTAAGTCTTTTGTGTTCATATGTATGTTTGTTTGTGGCTATTCTTTTGTTTCCAGGCTAAAGTGCTGCGATTGTTAGCCACGACCTATTTTGAGTGGGATTGCAGTCTGTACCTGGACAAGGCATTGAAAGCCATAAGCTTGGCAAATCAGGTAGTAATTTTTGCTCTATTTAAAGATTGCAATAAGTGAAACTCAAGCATTTATTGACATGATAATATGGACCACATTAATCACTAGTGTGTTATCCTTGACAACAGATTGAGGTGTGTTTGCTTTATGTTTCCGTGCTCCTTTGGATGTTTTGGTGTTTCCAGCTTTTTTCCTTTTTTTTTTTTTTTTTTTTTTTTTTAAAACTTTTTTTTTTTTTTTTTTTGTAGAGAAACACTTTTTTGCATGTAGAAGTAGAGCTGTCCTCCTGCCTCCTATGTGTTAATAGGAAGGTCCTTTGATGATGGTGTGACTAAAATTTCTCAGATGTGTGAGTTGACACAGGCAGGCAGCTGGGACAACCACAAACCCACAGCTAAAGCACAAAGAGTAAAATTATTTCCGTTACCTCATTATCTGGGGGATCCCTAAAGCAACAGCCAGGCAGAGGCACACAAGCAGACCTGAAAAATGAGGTGTATAAACATACCAGCTACCCTGAAGGAATTTCATATATCTCTAAGCAGCCATTACAGTGAGGTCTCTTGATCCCTTAAAAATTCCGTTTCCCATAGAGACTTGAATTAATTTTGTTCTTCTGTCTATTCAGGTCAGTGTGGAGTAAGTGAAATCTGAAGAATTCTTATTTGTCTTTGGTTGATAATTTAAAAAAATTCATTTTCTGTTTTGTACAAAACAAGTCTTAAGTATGAAATTTTGTTTTAAATGGAAGCTGAAATTCACTTTCTGCATGATGCCTGAATTTACAGACAGATGATAATGCATATGCTCATGAGATCAGGATAAAAGGCAGTGTGTTTTAGTCTTGCAAATAATATGCTACTACAATATCTAAGCCTTTTGTCCTCTTCTATTGTTTACTTTTGCAAAGCTTTTTGAGGCAGAAAGTGTTTTTATCATAATTTTTGGTAATGTACATTTTGATATTCTGTGAGGGTATGGAAAACCACAAGAAAATCTTGATTTTAGAACCTGAAATATGCACTGTTTTAGTGAGAGCTTTAGTATACAGTCCTCATTATTTCCTATTGCTCCCACTGTTGTTGATCCCTAAATTTCTTCTTTTTATAAACTACTTTGAATCTGCTCATATTAATTCTGGATTAATCCAGCCAATTCGCACATAGAAAAGCAGGAAATGTTTCTATCATTCAGTAATGTTCAGCTTCTATTTAAAAGTATCAAAAATGGGCCACAGCAAAACGAGAATTTTACATCTTTTGTTTTCGTTATCCTTGTGGTCTTTTGGCAGTATAAGAATAAATAATAAAGATGCACATTGCATTTAGGAAGAAATTATTGCATAAGTTGCCTACCACTTGCTTCAGTCATTAAAATGGAACTGAAGATTACAGTGGGGAGTATGTGATTCCTTAAGTATGTGATTCTGTATTATGAATGTGCTGTACTCTCACAGGATGTGTGTTCTACAAAGAGCTGTCCAAGTAATGTATTGTTTCTCATTGTGCAGGAGAATTTGCATCCAGCAGGGTTTTTTTTGAAAGTTAAAATTCTTCTTAAAAGTGGAGCATCAGATGAAGATATCAACTCAGGTATCACAGCTCTGCTTAGGTTTCACAGTGAGGTCATATTATTCCATATCCAAGGAGACTGCCTGTGTCATACATAGAAAAACAATCTTGTGTTTTTGGCAGAAAAACATTAGCTAAATGTCCTTTTGGTTTTGAAGTGTGAGACATAGTACTCAGTGTTCACAGAGGAGGTATCCAGATGCTAATTTAAATAGCCTTGCTGTGAATGGGGAAGGGCAGTTAGAATGAAGAGTGAAAATATAGCAATGTAAAGCTACAGTTTATTTAGACACATGCATAAGGTTATGCAGAAGGGTGAAGATGCATTGACTTACACAGCACAGAAGAAAGACTGGTGAAGCATTGCTATTCTCTGGGTGGGATTTTGCAGATTTTGACCAAGAGACATCATGTGCTAATCAGTGTGTTGTTATAAAACTGTATTAAATAGTTTATTTAAGTCAAATAAACCCTTTTCTCCTTATTCCTCACATTTATCACTTGAACAAACTGATTCTGCTAGGAAATGAGAGGATAAGAAGTTGTTGGGGAGACTTTAATATAGAAAGGATAATTAATGTGTCAGAGAAATTTATTTTCATAAATAATGAAATCTTAAGGAAGAGAGGCTTTGTATGCTTCAAGGTTGGAAAGCATCAGATGTGTAATGAATAATCTGAGAAATGTAGGATGTGATGAGGAATTTCTTGCAGGGAGCTGAGGGGTTTGAATGCTGTCAGACTAGCAGAAATGGTAACTCCACATTGCTCCTGGGGGCTTTCAGCCAGATTTCAAGTAGCCAGTTATTTAAACCTTACAGTTTCAAATAAACATAGAGTAGCTGACTTGTGTTCTTCAGTTTGCATTGTGAAACCATAGAGTTGCCTATCAAAAGACTGGGTTATTGTTTAGTAACACTAAGCCTCCAGTCATTTTTTCAAATAAGTTTATTAATGAGTGGATGTCTCTTTTCTTGCATGACTGGCAGAAAAGTTGTGTCCGTGTACTGCAACTTCTCTGTCTTTTGAGTGAAGATTCCTGTGAAATTTAGGCATTTCACTAAAATCTTGTGTTGTGCACTTGCATCAGCTGCCTTCAAATGCTTCTTTTAACAACTGTTACAGTCATGTCCTTGTGTATTCCTTCTCTGGTCTCATCCAAGATGCAAATGTATCTATTTTGTTGTTAACCATTCAGCACAGAGTAACAATTTTAAAACTTTATCTGAGTGGTGTAAAACTGATACCTGCTTATCAGCACCAGTCAGTCCAACAGCTGATGCTAAGGGCATTATGCTGAAGTAGTTCCCATTGCAATGTGATACCACACACAGCCTGAGCAGTAACCTCAGTGTTAGGTTGTTCCTGCTGGATAAGGATGAGACATTTTGGTAAAAGGCAGCTTGAGGCAAAAAAATTTGTTCTACTAAAGCTTATGCTGTTCCTGTTTAAAGAGACAGAGGACTGGAATTTCAGGGCTATCAGTCTGTCACCTTTCTGTAGTACTGCATTAACTGTACAGTGAAAGGAAAGTCAAAACACAATAGGTATTATTCTTCCATTTGTTGCAGATCTGTTATAGGGTTGCTGTTTTTTTTTTTCAGTTTTGTTTCTGTCTTTCAAAGAAGGTGTAAGAGGTAAGTGGTAAATTGAGCAATTAAATGTCTAAGCTGATTACATAATCTCAAGTGCTTTGTGTTCTGTCTAGCTCTTGCAGAATTTACACACCTTGAGATGTCTTTAGACTTCTGTTTGAATACTGCCAAACTGCTGCTGGAGCATGGAAGGTATGAAAGCATCTCTAAGTGGGGTAAACACAATGTTTAGAGTTTTTGGGTGTTTCTTTATAAGCAAAGAACATCTATTATACAATGATGCTTTATTTCAAGTAAAAGCTCATGGAGGTAAGGTGAAAGGTCTTGAGAGGGAGCCTGTCTTCTATAGCAAGAAGATACTGATTATGGCAGCAGCAGAACAGGGTGTGAAATAAGTGTAGTGGCAATTTGCAATGCTGTAGACCTACTTTGGAATGATTAAGATTCCTTATGTAGTTTTAATATATGTCTGGAATCATCAGACTGACATCTTTTTTCTAACCAACCATCAGAATGACTTCAGAGCCCTAGAATCATTCTTGGGAAAAACAGTAGAAGGATAACAAGTTACTGCAAAATAAATTGAGGCACGAATTTTTAGCCTGTTAAGTGCTCCATCATGATTATATATGTATATGCTTGTATCTTGATGCAAATGTGAAGAGTAAACTCTTATGAATACAGTGGAAGAAGCATGTGGTAAGAGGAAGCTGCCATTGAATAGATGAACTATAACAAATTCATACCTTGATTCATTCTGTCGGTGTGATTGAATGACAAACATGCTGCATGGTGTGAATATGTTAATCTCTAGAATGGAAAATTAACAGCTCTTCTGGTGCAGCCTCTTAAAAATGCATCTCTGTGAATAGGGAATCAGTTGGTTTTGATTTTCTGAAATCTGTTCCTGAACGATTTGAATCTTCACCTGACCTTGGAAAAATTACCCTGCTCCACATCGAGTTCCTGTTGCAGAATAAGAGGGAGCTGCTCGCTAAGCAAAAGATTGAAGAAGTTATTATAGGTCTGTATCCATCTTTTACTGCTGTTTACTGAAAGCTGGATGTAGTTGGCTAAGGTCTTGCATTCTAATTTTCACTTTTTTTTTGCTTATTCCCATTTTTCTTTCTCTGTGTCTGTTTTCCATTATGTTTCTTTTACTTGGCAACTCTCAACTTCCATATTGAACGACAGTCACGATCAAGCTCAGGGTTAAATTCATTTGCTGGAGCAATTCCTCCTTCTTAGTGTAGACTGTGTGTGACTGATACATGTGGGATTAGAAACATTAACCAGGAGTTCTGTGTAATGTTAATACTCTGTCCATCCAGCCCAATTTATTTTTGTTTGTCAGTGTAAGACAGGTTGCATATCCTTGTTTGAGCAGCTGGATAACAGTTTATTTTTCAGGTCTGTTGCACCTGTAGCACTGTAATACTTTTTGACTGTCAGATCTGCTGTAAAACAAATCCTATTTCATGTTGCATCTAGCTAGGAGCAAGAGCTACATTTACATTGTTCAAGCATGAAAATACTTTTCCCTTACCCACTGGGTTTTTGGGTTTTGCTTGGTTGATTGGTTTTGGGTTTTTTTTTCACAAACAGGATATGAAACACTGACTCCTGGCTGCAACGATTGCTGTGCCCCTGTTTTTTGTTGCAGGCTGTAGAATAGTTCTTAGATGCTTCTCAGTAAAGTTCTTGTAAAGTAATGGTTTGCAGTATCTTTTCAGGTCATTATACTGGGAAACAGCTGTTGCCTGAAGCCTTGAATCAGCTGCACATCATCTTGTGGGACAGAGCTGCCAAACATTATGAGGTTTGGGACCAAATAGTAGTGTTCTTATTTATATCAGTGAAAATGAAAATCTTTTTCTGACCTCTTTGACATGTCTATTTTTGGTTAGAGTGCAAACTGTTACTAAGAGCCTTGCTCCAGCTGGCACTCGTTTTATTTTCATCCATCTGGGTGCTGTTTTCAATTACAAAATCAAGTTTCAGGTAGCTTCATCTTAAGGTTTTTGCATGGGAACAGTTAATGCAAGAATTCCTGCTCCAGCTGGTTCCTGTATGGCTATGGGGCCTGAAGGGATTCATCCAAGAGTTGTCAAAGAACTGGCTGGTGTCATTGGGAGGCTTCTCAAGGATTTTTGAATGGTCTTGGGAATCTGGAGAGGTCCCAGTTGGCTGCAAGCTGGTAAAACTTATCCCAATTTTCAAGAAGGGCAATAAGGACAACCCTGGAAACTACAGGCCTGTCAGTCTCACTTCAGTGCCTGGTAAAATTAGTCTGGGAGTTATTGAAAAACACCTGAAGGACAATGCAGTCATTGGTCACAGCCAGCACTAGTCCATGAGGGGGAAGTCCTGCTTGTCAAACTTGATTTCCTTTTAGGACAAGGTCATCCACCTTGTTGATCAGCTGAAGCAGTTGGATTCAGCTGATTCAGAGTTGGAATGTCTTTGGATTTCAGTAAAGCTTTGCATACTGTCTCTCACAGTGTCCAAACAAATTAGAGGGCTGGGCACTCACCAGCTGTATGAAATCTAACAAAGGAAAGTGCTGGATTCTGCACCTGGAACAACCTGGAGGTTGCACTAGAATATACTTGACTATCTAAATCTTTCATTTGCTGTGACCTTTTTTAAAAAATAAAATGGGAAGACACAGGCAGTTTAATCACCCAAATATGGCTGTGTTTGTTTGGGTTTTATTTTATTTTTTATATTTTCTAGGAGAAAAGCTATTCTGAAGCCCTTAACTGGTACAATTATTCTGTCAGCTTCTATACACCTGGGCAGATAGATCAGAACTTGGCTAAGCTGCAGAGGAACATGGCTTCTTGCTATCTTCATCTGAAACAAGTAGACAAGGTATATTTAATACATATGTAGACACAGGTCTTTATTTGCATTACTTATTATTTTTGCGGAATTGGCTCTTTAATTTCTGGTCAGCCTTTGGTGCTGTTTTCTGGTTTCATCACTTTGTTTCAAGGGGAGATGTTGCCCTGTCAAACATCTTGAGTTATTCTATAAATATTGACAATATAACCATTAACATTTTGTGTATCTTTTTATTTCTTTTCTATTGCAAATGATACTAATTTCAAGGTGATGTTGTACTGATTTCCTTTAATCTCTTCTGTGAATAGGCTAAAGAGGCAGTTAAACAAGCAGAAAGGTGTGATCCAAACAGCATCTTTACTAAATTCAGTGTCTATAAAATTGCAGTGTTGGACAACGATACTGATAAAGGTACAGCTTGAAAGTTAAAGGAAAATATATTCCAACACTACAAGGAGGAGTGCCAAATATATTAAAAAATACGAAGCAGCTTTGGACTGTTCATCTTGAGAAAGACACAATAGAGGGTAGCTAGAAGAGAGGTCCCTAAAGTCATTGAAAATGTCAGGCTGTAGATTTAAGTTCTAAAAGTGGGATTTTATTTTTTTTTTTGCACACAATATGTAAGAGGCAGAGTCCATTGCTATATTTGATTTTGTATGGATGAAGCCTCTGGCTAGGGAGGAAAATCCTCCCATGGGCAGAAGCTATAGTAGCATCCCAGGGTGAGAAGCATTCTATACTTTTTAGTATGCATATACAATATGAAACTTAAGGGAGCCATTATTGCTGCTCTTAACTTTGGACAGATGGAGACTGAAGTTACCAAAAAATACATGAATTATTAAGATGATTTACAGAATGTTGTATCTCTGTAGCCTCTTTCTTCTTTATAATGTGTTCTGCTGTTTCATATTTTAATGAGGATCTTAGCTCAAGTAATGAAAATGGAGAAATACAGTCTATAGTTACTTAGAATACAGAGTAATGTGCAGAGCTTATTTTCCAATGAGTTCTCTGCCATTTAATTATTCTCTATACAACTTTTATTGACAGCATAATTTGTTCACATAATATAGAGTGGGAAACACAGCACAGTGTGAACATAAAAGCAGTGGCACCCTTAGCATAAGCCAAGATGTGGGAGCTTGGAATGATGCCCAGACAATGTATTAGAGAAAGTCTTCTGTCTTTGGTAACAAACAGTTACTTAGCAGAACAAAATTAAGGATGTGAGATGAGTATCATTTGTATGGCATCTTTGTTTCCTTAGATTAGTAGCTTGGAAAGCTTTTTGGCACCTCCCTAGGAGGAAATGCATATGTGTGGAGAAATGCTGGTATGGTCAGGTTTTCATGTCTTGGCTTTTCATTAAAAAAAAGAAAAAAATTACAGCCTTTCATAAATCATTAGAACAGTAGAACTTTCCACCTTCCAATTGCTTCTATAAAAATGTTGGTTTTACCCCTCTGTCTCTTTCAGCTATGGAAGCAGTTATTGAAATGGGGAAGCTAGCAGAAAAGCCATCAGAACACGAAGACAAGCTGAGAGTGGATAAAAATACAGGCAGCAACCTCTTGAGTTTAGCTGCCCAAATTGCTTTAGAGGTAGAGCAGATAATGTTGTCTTTGCTTTATTGATATAAGTAGGACAGCTGTAACCTCTTTAACCTGGCCTAGATTGAATATTTCTCTGTATTTCATGGATTTCTTAGTATTTCATTGGATTGCAACAAAGGTCTTGTTCAAATGTGTTGTGTAATGCAAAGTAGAAATTATTTTCATGTAGAAAGAAGTGGTATCTTTTAACATTTCGACAGAAAAATAGAGAATTCTGATTTACAAATGTTGGCATCTGGATATTACATTGTGTATTTCTGTAAAATTCTACTTAGCAAAAAGTTACATCATCTTCTCCCTCTGGGATTTGATCTTTGATGTGAGAGGGGGAAGCTGTGTAAAAAATACACATAAATCCATGATGAAAGTCCTTTGTCCCTCCTGTTTGCCTCTTGGTTGGTGGCCTGAGCGCTGTCTGAACTGGCTGATTGCATTTCAGGCTATCAGGGCTTTGTTCCCAGCCCTGTGAGGCATGAAAGCCTCACCAACCTGTACTAGTCCTGCTCTTGCCACAGGCTCTTTGTGCAGGGAATCATATGATCTCTCCTTAGAGCTTTCTCTGCTCTCTCAGGCAATTCTGTGCATAGCCCTTTGTTCATTTTCCTGCTACTGGACTGCACAGACTTGGGATATGTGGTTGCTTTGGGCTTTGTTTTTGTTTGGGTTTTTGTTGTTGTTTTGGTTTGGGTTCTTTTTGTGGTAACTGAGGTAGTGCAGTATATACAAAACATACTTTAATTCTTTTCAGAATGACCAACAAATTGTGGCTATCAAAGCTTTGGAGTATTTGTCTGAACATTTACAAGACTGCCGACAGTTATTTGCATCCTTAAAGTAAGAATTCAATATACTTACAAGGAGAAGCATAAGGAAGAAAAGTGGGATCCTTTCAGGAAAATTAGGGCAAAGTACACCATTGAAAAAAAAAATCTTGTTTCTTCATTGCTTGTTTTTCTCATATTTAGATGTTTGATCCGCCTGATGCTATCAAAAGTCATGGCAGAAAATGCAGAGAAAAGGTGGGTCTGTTTGAAAAACCATTTTCTTATGGTGGCTATGTTCAAATTGTGTAATGTTTTCTTTCTGGGTATTTTTTCTTGCAGAGTAATCAAGAGATTATTTTTTATGCTAGTAAAAGTCCACCCAGATGACTTCCTAGCTTGACCTAATGACATCACATAGGAACATATTTTCAACTTGTATAAATCTTTCTTTATATATTTGCTCTTTGCCTTCTTCTTTTATTAATGCATATGCCTGTCAGGTATTTTTAATGGAGGTTGTGAGCTAAGCAATCTCTGTAACTTTGACACTAGTGGAATATCTTTCCAGAGTTTGGAGTGAGAATGGTAGATAACTGGGAAAATATATTCCAACATAAATGTGTTGTGTTGAAAAAAAATTAATCAATTTTCTAAAGGTAAATTTTTTCTCCATTCTAGAGATGGAGACATCAACTCAATACTGACTTACTTGAACTTGGGTATGTTTTTGTTTTATTTGCATTTTCTGCAGTTCTTCCATATGTGAACATTTTATATGATTAGATCCATACCAGTGAAATATTTAGACTCCTTATTTCAGTCCAGGTCTCAACTTCCCAGTGAAATCAATGAAAACTAAAGCTTGAGATTCAGTAGTATTGTGTAGTTGGATCTCAGTACTACAGGCTTTTGCTATCAGAAACTTGCAGTACTGCTGCACGTAGAAGAGATTTAAGAGCAGAATTAAATCAATAAAAGGTTCCTAGAAGAAAGGCCTCAAACTTGTAATTAAATTTAAACCCCCTTCTTGTGAAATTAAGTAAAACTCCTCTGCATTAGACTTCATTGTCAGTAAACTTACAAGAGCAGTACTTGTTGGCATCTTCTCTCAAATGCTGTTTGAGGCACCTTTTGCTGTTTTTTATAGGGCTTTCTGAAGAATATTGGATTTAAATTGTGAGAATAAGTCTTTGTTAGGAATTACACGGGCATTTTGGAAACCTCTGTTTTGTAGTGTAGGGATTAGACGTGGAAATGTTTTTATTCTGCTCCAAAAGTGGTACTTTTGTATAGAATTATATGTTTTCTGCAGCTCACAAGAAACTTGCTGAGTCTTTCACAGAAGAGAAATTTACAGGGGACATGAGGATCCTTGAAGCTCACTGGTTTAGAAAAGTTGGTAGGTGGCTCTCTCAAAATCTGAACTGAATCTCCTGTCTTTATTGGTCCTTTAAATCAGCAGCCTTGGAGTTTGCCTTGAGCTACAGACTGTGAAATCCAAACAGCAAATATTATCACAGATAAAGTGATTTCTAGTGGGAAATGCAGCTCCCCTGGGGCTGCCCTAAGCTTTATGCATAGTGTTGTCTCTGGATCCTCATTTTGTACTCTTTGTTACACTGTTTTGGTAAAGGATTAGTGCATTTGCTGTCTATAAATAAAAATATAAGCATAGGGTAACAAGTTGAACCAATTTTTCAGATTCTTGCTCCTGTCAGAGCATGCAGGAGAGAAAACAGTTGCAATCAGTATCAGCAGACATCTGCTTTTGCACACATCCTCTCAGTGTAACCCTGCTCCAATAAAGAGTAGCAAGGGAGGGGGAGAAGCAGCAGAGGTCGAATACAGTGACATGAGCGTGAATGGAATCCTGACCTTTCAAAGGCAGCATTCTCACTCACAGGATAAACAATTCAGAGACTACAAAAACGTGTCCTATAGAATAAATTAATGTAAAAGTTGCTGTAGAATCTAAATATTTAATCGGGTCAAGCTCTCATACATAAATAATTTGATTGCCTTTAGATGCTCATCCATTTATTCCTCAGAATTGTGTGCTTAATTGCCACAGTGCTTGACCTTGCTGGGCTAAAATGAGGAATGGTTCAAGATGTTGTGGGGTTTTTTCCTTTTTCTTTTTTATTTGTCTTGGGAATACTGTTCAACACTTCCACTCATGTGCTAGCTTTGTTAACTAATATAAGAAAATGCTTTTCCCAGTTCATGCTTTTGTTGGCAGAGTGTGTGCTAGAATGGGTTCTTGGTTGTGCTGAAATTATCAAGGCAAAATTTGAAAGCATGAATTAGGTATTTTAACAAATCACTAGTAACAGTATTTCTTGCTGTTGTTAAATGAGCTGTTCATGACATATTGCTTCAGAAATAGAATTGTAGGATGTGAACTGCTTATTGCTAGGGATTAGATGGGCACACGTAGCAGTGCAGATTTTTATTCTAGTCTCTATTTTTATGTCTTTGTTAGCTTGGAACTTAGCTGTACAGTTCAAGGACAGCCCTGAAAAGATGAGGGATTTTTTTGTACTGTCTTTCAAGGTATTTACTCTTGCTAATAGTGGTTCTAATTGAGGAATATATTTTCATCTGTCTAGTTCTTCTAGAAGTCACATCCATGGTTTGGGTATCTCCATGGAGACATGGTCGTATGCTCTGAAGATGGAGCATTTTTGTCACAAGGAGATTGACTTGTAATATAAAATATGTGCATTATTGTCATACTTTACATTCTATTTCTTAAGAATGTAATAAACTTAAGACTTCAATGAGAAGTGTCTAAAATAAATGGATTCTGATGTTTGTAAACTGTATCATTAATACAAACATGTTAAGTACTTGAGTCCTAATCTTTATGCAGGACTTCTACCAACACTGTCAGTTTTGTATGGGCTTGTAGAGAGGGGACTCCAGCTCTGCTTTACACTTTATATTTAAATAATCCTTTTGTATAATTGTACAAGTAAAATTACAATATGAATATATACTGCTCATGACTGATTCCTGCAAGTGTCATAGAGGAGGGTCAGCAATCATCTGTTCACAAGCAAATTGCTTTATATGGGTAAAATTCTCATTACCTTTTCCTATTTTTGGTGTCAGTTGTCCCAGTTTTGTCCCTCTGACAAAGCTGTTCTAATTGCTCAGAAGACATGCCTCTTAATGGCAGCTGCAGTTGATCTGGAAATGGGGAGACAACAAGTAACACCTTCAGAACAGGTAGGGCAAAGCCTGTTAACTATTTCTGAATGTACCAGTGTGGCATTTTTTTTCCTTTTGATTTTGAAGTCCTAGTTTTTTTCACTCAGAATAGGATATTGAGAATGTAAGCAAGGGAATACTTCATAGTTACTTAGAATTGATGCACCTTTCCAGACAATTGTAAATGTTGGATTTCTGTAAATAAATTCAGTCTTTTTGAATGGGTTTGTATCAATAAAGGGTCGTGGCAGTATCTCCTGAGAGGAATTTCAATCTACAAGATATATATTGTGAGGAGTCTGCTGCTAAATGTGGGTTAGTCAGAAAGACAATTACTGCTGTTGCTGAAAGTAGTTACCACTGTGGTTGTGATAAAACTCACTTTTTTTTGTAATGTATACATCTTTCTGTGGGTGGGAGGAAGAGGGCATTGTGCTTACTGTGGTAAGAAGATTAAGGAAAACACAGAGGTTGTGAAGGAAGTACAGAACTCTGGTATAGAGTGATTGTAGAAAATTCTGTGGAGGGCAATGCACAGCAACTCGTGTTGTGGCATTTAGTGGTTTGTCAGTCTCAATAGCACTATTTTATGCTTGGAGCTAAAACAGTTATGTCCCATAGGAACATGGATGGTTCTTTCAGTGTGAAGTGGCTTTGTCTGAGATGTGGATGTCTTTGAAAAGAGAAAAAAAACCCCAAAACCCCCGTAACTGGTATAGGTGATTTACTAACTAGGCTGATTCCTAATTTATTTTATAGTTAGTTCTGACATAATTATGCCTTTTGCTTTTAAAACTATGACAAAAATAACTTATTTAATTTTGTAAAATAGATGGAGCTTTTTAGTCAGGCCCTTCAACATCTTCAGACGTGCAAGGAGATATGGAAGGTGCTGAAATTAACAGGTAAGCTACAATGTGTGTTTTCAGCACATGTAACTGTTAGTCACAATATTAATGGGAAATACAGAGCATGTGGAATTGCTGTCTCAGATGGAGGTCATTGGAGTAGATAGATGACAATATGATAAAAGCTGAGGTGTTAAGTGACTGTTAGCTTAGCAGATTCATGGTTCACTTTTTTTGGTAGGATATTGATAGAAAAATTCCATTAGGTATTCCTTGAATGGCAAATTCCACTTGCTCTACTGTTAAGTCTGAGTGCCTTGATGGTTTTCCTGCCTGTTGGAAGCAAAAATTACCTTATAGTACACCCTGTGGCTTTGAGATAATTCACCATTACATGCAGGCAATCCTGTCTCTTTTGTAGGAGATTTTGCTAAAGACCCAACAGACACGTTGTTGCTGCTCTATGAATTTGAAGCAAGATCCAAACTGAATGATCCAACACTTCACAATCTTATGGAGTCAGTTTGGGAGCAACCACAAATAGAGATCAAGACACTTGAAATCATTGCATGTAAGGACTTTTATAGATCTTCAAGTCACAAAAAAAGCTTTCATTTCTCTTTCCTCCTCTTTTGAGGTGGCCAGGATTATCATGTATGGTACAATATACAGAAAATGGGTCTAACCATATATATTTTGTCCTGAAGCAAAGATGCTTAGGATCTCAGCAACATTAGGAGAGCTGTGTTTTGAAATGACAGATGACATGGATGATGAACCAGAAAGTTGTGATATCTTTCCATTTCCAGACTCTGAGACACTCCTATAGTTTGTGAGCCTGGGAAGGGTTTTCCAGATAAACTTTTACATGCTCCAAACTGGCAAAGGCCAGAGAATGATCCTCACTGATTCAGTACAGAAGTTTTGGGCTGTGGACTTTGGATAGATACTTTTAGTATATTTAAGCCACTAAGAAAATGTAAAGTTTCAACTTAAACTTTTTATGGTCAATTTGTAAATAGCACTTCTCTACACTGTGCCATACTTTCATCACAAAGTCCTAGTCATGAAAACATGCTTGGGAATCTAGAGCAAGATCCAAGAAAGATGAGGAGCATTTAGAACTACTGTGGCAAGTCTTTGGAGGGTGTCCTGTAGGATTGCATAAACACCTTCTGTTCTCCTTGCCCTGAGGGAGTACACTCCAGCGCCTGGAGACACCATTTTGAAATCCTGCTCCTGCATAAAGTTTCCATCTGGATTTTCATGTTCAATGAGATAAACAAAACTCTTTAGACAGTGCTCCCCACCAGAATTTTTTTGTATTACTGCACTGGAGGTAAACAGCAGAGAATTATGAAACTTTCTGTGCTTCTGCCTTGCTGTCCTCATTGATGATGTGCTTAGCAAAAAAGAGGGAGACAAGCACCTGCTTGTGACCAGCCCATTAAGCAGATCTCTTTTCAGTTGTTTTTCACAAGGGGTCTGGCAACATGCTGTAGTTTATTTTAGGCACCTAAGAGATGGAAGTCTGACTTTAGTAATTTATCTTTTATTCTTCTCTATTTTCTTTTACTTTGAAGCATTAGCAATGGAATCTCCAGCTCGGTATCCTGTACTGTGTAAGAAAGCTCTCAAGAGTGCACTAAACCTTCACAGAAAGCAGGCTGTCATTGATGCTGTGAAATTCAGGTTAGTGTTATCACATAGCTTTGCCATGAGCCTGTGACTGGAAATGCTGACAGGGAATAAAGCCTGCAACTTGAAAAAAAAGTGGATTTTACTTAATATGCAAGGTTCCACTTCTTGCTGGCCAACCAATGTACCTCTGAAGGATGACTGCCCAACAGATGTTTTAACTGCAGTTTGTTTACTTGGCATATTTCCTGGCACTGTCCTGTTTCCAATAAATTAATATATTGAGGAAGGAAAATGAAAATTGCATCCAGAAGAGGTCTCTGGTTGTTTCTTGTGAGGAAGGGGTTCATTTCAAATGTTACTCTGCAGTAGTGAGCTGGTATTTAAAAGACAAGAGAAATTAAGGGTTGAGAAGACAGCTATGAGTTGTAAGGTAGTGATGCTACACAGTACGTATGTGATTTTTTTAGGATATTTATGTGTTACTTATCCTTTCCAAGTTCCTTGAAGTAAGCACTTGGCAAAGGCAACTGTTGATATTGCTTTTCTCACTTCACACTGAGAAAGAGCTGTTTTCAGAACCCTGTATTTGTTACTGATTTTCCAAGGATGCTGCCTACATAGCTCTTGTTGGTGAAGTTAGAAAAGGTACTTTTTTCTTGCTGTCATGTGTAGCACCCTAGGAAATACTGTGATTTTCCTTCTGTGTTACTGTAGAGACCAGCAATTAAGATAATTAAGTACTAATTGCTCTTGACTCTGTTTTTTCATAGTTTGTATTAATAAGATCTGATAGTACGAAAATGCATGTTTCTGCTACAAGAATATGAGTGTAGTAATGTAGTAATATGAGGTAGATATGTCTGACAATCATAGAGACATAACTCAGTGTACTCCTAATACTAAAAACTGTTTGTGCACATGGTGTTTAATGTTTCCTCTTTTGCTCTCTTTCAATCCTCAGCAAATGCTTACACAGTTTGATTAACATTTCTTTGCCAACTGGATTGACAGACTTGGATACCTGTGTGCTGCAGGAGGTGTGGGACTACTTTGAAGATGCTCTGAGTGTAGTCAGCAGCACAGTAAGTTGAACAGGAAACCAAGAGATTGGGAGATGATCCTGAGCATGTTTGAAAAAAAAATTGCATTAGACTGAGAATCATTAGTAAAATGAACATTACATAGTGTTATATGTGGAGCTGCTAAGACTTCTTCAGTAAAAGCTACACTGAAATTACCTCAAAAGAAATGTCTCTTGGATATTTAGGACTGCATTACAAATTTCCTTGGATTTTGTAAGGGATTTTTCTCCCTTTGCTTAGGAGGAAAAAAACCCAACTATTTTCTTACTCGAAAATTAAACTCTAACACACTCTTGACTTGTCAGTTTTGAAGTGAAGGTTCTATTTTCTGATGAGGTGTTGCTGCTTGTTTGCTACCTCAGGATGCTTACCCAGAGATGGAGATCCTTTGGTTGATGACAAGAGCCTGGAATACGGGAATATTTCAGTATACTGTTGGTAAATACAAGGAAGCTGAGCAGTGGTGTGGATTGGGAATGCGTTTCCTCAATCACTTAGGATCTCTGAAGAAAAGCTATGAAGGCCATGTAAGTGTACACTGGGGCATTTGAGGATATGGGATTGGATGTCTGGCCTGAATTTGAGATGTGGATCTGGGTGAAGAAACCACTGCTGATGATCTTTAGAATTTCAGGAGAATCATGGTATCTAAATATTTTGGGGAAGCCTGATGCCAAAAGATTTTTTCAAAGTGAGGCCAGAAAAGTTTTGATAGACAACAGAGGGAATAACGTGGCCTACTTTTACTGGAAGGATGATGTAAATTGGTGCCTGGAAATAAACTTCTGACTGTTTGTGGCCATGGGAGAGCCTTGTACCTTTGCCTGCTTGAACTAAAGTCAAGGTGCTGTACCAGTTTACTTAAACAGCTGTTCCATACTTTCAAGCTTGATTTCTAGTATAATCTCATGTCTTATAAATAGGGTTTAAGACACTGTGAAAAAAATCACTAAAGCTCATCTTCTCAGGTGTAGCTTAGCCACTTCCTACAAGGGAGAAATTTCCAGGCTAGCAGCTTTGTAGGTGACACTTTGCAGTGACACTTTTTCTTATTCTGTCACAAGCAGGCTTCTTTCTACAGCTTTTGGCTGCTGCTCCTGTCTAGATTGCAGCCCAGTGCAGCCTGGCTGGTGTCACCATTCATTCTCTTGAGTACAAGCTGAGCAATCAAGGGGTTGGCTGTAACTCAGACCATTCTAAATGCATCAGTTAAGACAACAGGAGTTGACAATAAGAAGTCTTCCCCACCTCCCAACGTCTGTGATTTGCTGAATAGGTTCATGTACTGATATAAGATTCACATATAAACTATTTATGACTGTAAATAAAACCACTTTTGTTAGGTTGCACTGATCCTCTTTTTCTAAACTACTGTCTTTAAACCCGTGCCAGAAGTCTTTACAGCAATTTGGAATTTTAGGTTTAGAAGCTGGTGGTAGTCTCCCACCTATTCCCTCCGTTCTGTTCTCTCTCACTTAGTTGAATGATACATTTTTATCCATCCTTCTTGACAACTGTGGTGCTCCTATTCTCCAGATGGTTGGCCTTTATAGTGAGGTTCTGGACAAGCTGGACAGAGCAAAAGGATTTATTCCAAATGAAGAATAAAGACAGCCACAGCTACAAAAAAAGGAAAGTAGTCTCTCTTGGAAACGTTCTGAATGAGAGGCCGTTAGCTCTGTGAAGGCACAGTGCCATGAGAGCAGTGGAAAAGAAACCAGGACCTCCTTCTTGTTGGCAAAGAAGTTATGTACTTTTTAGGAAGTGTTTATTCAATAAATGTAATTGTTTTCCTCTAGGGAATAATTTTCATTCTCTGGAGCTATTTAACAGTTAGAAATAAATATTTAACTTTTACATGAGATGCCTCTGCTGTTGTGTAACAGGTTGGTTTAAGTATCTGGTTTTAGTAGCAAATGGCATTGAGCACGATAAAAGTCTTTAAAAAGTATTCCATCTCCTCTGGTTGTCATAGCTGCCTTGCTGCATAAATATTTATCAGTTTGTTTAGTTTCCAGTCCATTTCAGTGGAGACAAGAATTTAGAGCTGTTTGCTGGTTTCACAGTCCCTTGGAATAGAAAAACCAGCACTGCTGAGCTCAGGGAAGAAGCTGCAGCTGTCACTGGCAGTGCTGTGAGGGCTGCACTCCTCCCTTCCAGCTCACTGAGCCCTGGGCCAGGCAGGTGCTCAGCAAGTCTGAGCACATCTGGGACTTGGCTGTGGGAAACCTGGGATTGAGCCAGTGAGGAATCCTGTCTGTGTGAGTGTGGGGTGTGCAGGGAGCCAGCTGGGGACCCACTGGAGCTGCCCCTGCAAAGGGGCTTTGGTCCCAGCAGGGACAGTCTGGGGTGCTGCCACTGTGACCCCGGGAGGGGCACCTGAAGGGTCACACAGGGGAGTTCCTTAACAGGGGGATGGATCTGTTTAGTGTAAATTCTGCATTTAATGGTGAACTTGAATCAGTTCACTAGTCCTAGTTTGGGTCTCTGAGGCACTGCTTTCAGATCTCTAATGCACAGTGTGCTGCCTGTTTAACTAAGAAATACCTTTAAATCTATAAAAACCCAGGTCTCAGATGCCACCAAAAATTCTTCTGGAGTCATGGTTTTGGAGATCCATGCTGCATCACAGCAGTGGGGGAATCTAAACGATGCCACAAACTCGAAGGTGTCCATCCTGCCTGCAGTATCTCCTTGGAGCCTGCCGGGCTGGCTTTAATTACTGCTCAGTTCTGACTTGCACACGCACATAAACAGGTAAAGTGTCACTCTGTACCTGGTGAGAAAGGTCACGTTTGCCCAGCAAGTGCAAGGAGGTAATTACACACAGTCATAGAAGGCAGCAAGCACTAAATGTGGGTTTGCCCACAGCCAGAATGGTTTGAATTTTTCCTTGGAGATACTCTGATTTCTTTTATGCTACAGACAGCACTGAAGAGCTCGGATCAGATAAGTTTCAGACTCTGCTGATAGTACTCATCTCTTCCTTCACATTTTTAAACAGTACATTTTATTCCAGGCTTAGTATTTACCAAAGGGTATAAGTAGGGCAAGAATTCCTCTCCTAGTTGGATCAGACTGTAATTAGCTGCATTTCCAGTGGCTGTTCCCAGTAGGTAGTTTGTGTGCAATCACACCTTTGCAGGTGTTTGCTGGTCCACATTATTTTACCAGGCTAAATGCTGCTTTATAGTTCAGTAGCCCATCGAGGGTGACTGTGGTTTATCAATCTTATTTAAACCAGCAACAGCTGACCTGTAAAAAGACCCCAGAGCTGTTCATTCCTCCCCCATTCTTCTTACCTTTGCATTGATCCCTGTTTTCTTTCAGCTCAGAGAGCCTGTGTGCTCATCCCTGGATGTGCACAGATGGCTCCAGAGGGTGGCATTGCAGCAGTAGTTTCCCATTTACACATCATTTTGGAGGCTCCAGGGTGTGCTGGACGCTGGTTCTGTACTGCAGAGTCCTCCCTGCTTCTGAGAACACAAATGGATCCTCCTGGGCAGGAGATCATAAACTTTCCCCCTTTTCCCCAGCCGGTACTTTATGCCCTTTCCCCCCCTAATTTGATAACTTCTTACCCGTTTGGGGAGGAGCAGCAGTGCAGAGGCACAAGGGAATTGCAGTGTGAATTGGAGAATGCTCCAGGGAGAGGGCGATTCTAAACCGACCGCGGGGGATTGATGGGATTGTGGCTGCCGGGAGCCTGCCCTCGGAAAAAAGGCCTTGCTGAGAAGAGTGTGGGAATGGGGCAGGGCAGAGAAGATGCCAGCTCAGCTGCTGAGCCCCGGAGCCCCTTCTACCACCTCTCACCAGAGGCACCTGCAGCAGGAGCAGGGCTTCTCCAGCAGCTCTCCACTGAGGGTGCACCTCCCACCAGACTGCGTGGGAAGAGCTTTGCTCCCACTGTTGTGGCTGCATTGAGCATTTGGGAGAGGCAGGAAAAGAAGAGGGGTTGGCCTGGCCACTAACACTTAGAAGTGGTCACAGTAATTAGAAATCAAGGTAATTGGAAGAGGGCTGAAGCTCATTAGAGGATTGGGCAGAAGCTTTTGTCAAGCAGTGCACTGTAACTAGGGGAGGAAATTCCACCGTCACCCCGTGCTGAGTCAAGTGTGGCCCCAAGCCGGTACTGCAAGTCCCATAGGTGCTTGTACCATTCAGAGATGCTGCACTGATTGACTCTAACAATGTGTTATGTTTTTCCTTAGGGTTAAAAACCCTCAGGGTAAACAAATGACCCTCATTTTGGAGGCAAGGGATATAAATAAACACTGAAGGTCAAGGTGTACCCGAGGATTCTTGAAAGAAAGAGACACCTTTGATGAGATGATAACTTTACCTGCTTCACAGCAGGTGCTTCAGTGCCATGAATCCTGCTGTGACAGCCTGAGGAAAGCAGAGAACAGCAGTTCTTGAAGACTGTGCTGCCAAGCATCATTAGCAATGATGGGCATATCTAAGTCAGCTCCATTGATGGGGAAAATAATTTTGAGAAAATTATAATTACATTCCTTTAAAGCCCCTCTTCAGTAGCCTCACAGCACAACCTGTGCTCTTCTGCTTAGCTAAGACAGCTAATTACCCAGAGCTGCAGACAGAAGCACAGACATGTTTCTCTCTAGCACAAGCAGCTTACAGTCTAATTTTCTAGAACTGTCTTAAGGCAGATTAGTTTCTTGCCTGTTGCAGGCAGCTGTAGCAGGACATCTTGGGAGAGAAAAGAACCAGCTCCTACATTTCACAGCTAGACAGGACCATTATCAGGACAATGCTCTGCTATTTTCTGGGCCAGGGCTTTGCAAATGTCCTGCTTGGCAGAGCAACTTGTGCTTAGCCAGAAAAACGGGTGGTTACAGCTTTAACAGAGCAAGTTCCTTCTCCATGCCACCCTCTTTCTCTTCACATTCTGGTTTCTCTTCCAGAGGTTGTTCCACCTTACCGAGTGACAGGGTTAATTTGAGAACACAACCCCGTGTTCCTCTTTCCCCTGGAACCTGAGTGTTTCCCTGTCACAGCAGATGGAGGTGCCACATGCACGGTTTGCCAGGGGAGGGTGTCTGCAGCCCCACAGGCTCGGTTACTGGAGCTAACCACGGGCTGGGCAGAGCAGCCTGGCAGCGCTGGGGCAGCCAGCCCCAGGCCGTGTTTCTGTGCTGCTTCAGCCAGGACTCCAAATCCATCATTAGGTGAGCAAACTGATTTTTGAGAGTGGTAATTCTGGCATCAGATCTGCTTAGCAACTGCTTAATCTTCTGGTGTTTTGTGGACAACCACCACCACTGGCTGTTGATCTGATCAGTTAAAGGAGTTTCTAAATGGTTTTTAATTTGTCCAGTGAGCTTCACAAACTGAACAGTCAGCAAACTGTATGCCTATGCTCAGTTGGTGCAACATCCTTGCTCCCCTGAAACCGCAATTTACTTCTCTTCTGTGCAGTTTGAAAGTAAAAGAGAAATTTAGTATTGAAAAACCAAACCCCTTCACCCTTCCTTCAGCTCAGCTAAACGACAAAACAGATTCAGGCACAAAAGTATTGTGACACTCCTTTAACCACATCTGTCGTCCAGTGAACACTCCTTTTCTTTGCATTTGAAGGTACTAAAAATTATACTAGTTGTCTTTACAACTTTTCTTCTCTCTGATATTTAAACAGCATGTTAAAACTGTAAAAAGAAGCTCTGTATTAGCTGGGCTATGTATTTACTTTGTTGTCCTTATATCCAATACAAGAACAATTATGTAGCAGCACATAAATCCTATTATTTGTAAATCAACTTCCCCACAATTCAAGCCATGATCCAAAATACATTTATGGTTTGTGTCATCAGGCCAGACTTAACCTGGGTTAAAACAACCCAAACAAAAGCACTTTTCAGTGGTTGAGTTACAGCTCTAAATAAGCCCACTTCCTTTCTTTTATTTTCTATTTTCTTTTTTTTTTTTTAGATTTCCTTTTTTTCCACTAGGCAAGTTCTCAGGCACCACCTTTTATACTAAAAAAGGCTTCTTTATTTTTTCCTAAACCACTGTCAACACTTCAGTTTGCCATAGAGAGACCATATCAAGAGTTGCTAACATCAGCACCAAAAAATCCAGATCTGGTACACAATGAAGGACTCTACAAGAAGGTCTCAAAGACAAGAGTTCTTTGCAACTCTCTGTTTATTAAAAATATATGTCTCCTTGGAAGAAACACTGTTAACCAACTACTGTTGTCATGATCGATTCGATACTGTCAGCTATGCCATGGAGTACATCATCTTTTTCTCCACGTGACTTGATAGAGGGAGACAGGCTATTAGGAAAAAACAGAAAAAAGAAAAAAAAAAAGACAGAAAAAGATAGGAATGTGTGACTAGCACCTTAAGGACTTTTGTTTCACTTACTCCACTTCTTCTGGGACCGACATTTATAGCAGCTGGAGCAGGGCCAGCGGGGCAGGGGCCTGGCTGCCCGACAGGAATCCATTGCCAAAGTTCTTTGTGCTCCTTTAGGGTCGGTCCCACGGCAGAATCCTTCTGCCCTCCACCGTGCTCACGGCTGCCTCTCTCCTGCAGCGCCGTGTCCTGGCCCCAGAAGCTGCTTGGTCCCTGCAGGGCTCCTGGGGATTCAGGATGGGCAGAGGAGGCTTCTCCCCAGGCAGCACATGGGCAGTGTTACAGCAGCTCTGGCTCACGCTGTGCACCAGGCACTGATGGACACACTGAGAACCATCACCTCGGGGAGAGGGGACCACAGCTTGTCCCTGCCAAACAGAGGGAGGAGGAGACTTACCTGGTCGTGCTTGGACAGCGACCTCCTGTGCTGTGAGGTGTGGCACTGTGTGAGGAGCAGCATTCATCAGCTCTTTGAAAGGTGGGAGCACGGACCTGAACTGTGAGTACCCAGCACACACTCCTCAAAGGCCACACGAGTGTCCCCAGCTCCACACAAGGGTCTGTTCCCACACTGGAGCCCCACTCAAGCACAGAAGCCGAAGTGTCCTCAAAGACAGACATGTCTCAGCTTAGGGCCAAGTGCCTCGGTGCCTCTCCTGAAAAATGCCAGTGCCCAGCGGATGGGGCAGCTCTGCACCCCCTGCCCCTCAGCCTGCCAGCTGGGGCACCACGTCAGGGCTCTGGGGGGGCTGGGGGGAGGCAGCAGAACGCAGCTTCAGCCACAGGATTCACACAGAGATGTCAGACAGAGCCAGGCCCTTTGCTGGAAGGACGGCCCCTCCCCTGGGAGAGCCGCCCCGGCACCTGCACACAGCAGGGCCGGGAGCTCGGCCTGGAGCAGGGGAGAGAGGAAGTTCTTCAATTCTGTTACTGATCTGGAAAATGTGAGCGTCCATCCAAGGCACAGCTGGGGGCTTGTCCTGCCAGTGGCTAATGCAGAAGGGAATGCCAGTGTGCTGCCACCAGCCAGAACGGATCATTCCACCTGCACCCACAGGTACAGGGCCAGTCCAACATCCCAGGTTTTTCACAGCGACACAGGACAGTGAGTACATTTGTTCCATGTGGCCAGTAAAGTATTTCTTAACTAAACACCACAGATCTAGATTCTATTTACAATAGAGCCAGCTTAAAAAATAAGTTAAAAAACTGGATTTTATACCCATTCAGTTCATCATTAACAAGAGAAAAATGGAATAATAATAATAATAATGATAATAATAATAATAATAATTAAAAAAGCCAACACAACAACACAATATGGTTTTGGTTTAAAATCAGCTTAAAAAAATAGAACCAAAAGGAAACCTCTCATGCAAACACATAAGGTGGTGTGTAAAACAATGTGCAATT
>VZSE01013519.1:181786-200145 GCA_013398275.1 Promerops cafer
TACCGTTTTGAGCTCTTCCTGCCCAAGTGGACTCCCTATGCTGAGTGGTTGGGACAGAGGAACTGAAAGAACCTTGCAATAATACAACACCTTTTCAGAGAGGTCCCTCAGATTTCCTAGTCCACATATATATATATATATATAATANAGTTAATAATAATAATAATAATATAATAATAATAATAAAAAAACGACCTTGAATGGGTTCTCATCTGTCTCTACTGGAGCAGTGGGAAGGTCCATGCAGGAATGGTGGGAACAGTCACGTGATGAATGGTATGAGTTCATCCCAACAAAAGAAACAGGACTAGAAAACTCAATTTTGCGACAATCTAAAAAAGGGAGCAGGAATAGTTTTCACATCCCTCCCCGCTGGGGCAGAGGGCTTGGATGGGTGGAACTTCGGAGATCTTCTGCTCACAGGGAAGCAGGTGGGAGACATCTTCAGAGTTTCTCTGGGGAGGGGACCCAGATGTAGTGCCCGGACTGGTCCTCAATGATCTGTTTGATTTTGCTGTAAATTTCTTCAAGAGAGTCTCCTTGTACGATGGCTGGAAGAGGAGAGAACAAGCAAGACCCTGAGCACCAGGCAGCACTGCCATGAGTTAAGGGAGAGCCTTCCTGCTGCCCCAAAGGGTCGGAGGGCACAGCCAGCAGGGACCAGGGCGTGTCAGAGGAGCTGCCATGGGCCCAGTGACACAGAGGGTTAAAGCAGCACCTCGGTGGGGATTAGCCAGTGCTGATCCTGGCTGGCAGAGCTCCTGGCTGTGTGCAGGGCTGGCTGGGCTCTCCACACCAGGCTGCTAATCAGCTTTGCAAACTGTGTCAGGCACTGCTCCGGGGCTGCGCCCGGGCCTGGCACCGCCACGGCTGCGCCGACCAGAGTGAGGGCAGGCAGGGCGGGGGCAGCTCCGTGGGGTGCACCAAGCCCCGAGGTGCCAGCTTTGTCCCTTCCCTCTGGTTTTCCTTCTGGCCGGCTGCTGAGGGCTCCTCACGTTCGCTGCTTCCTCTGCTGCAGGGTGGGAACACAGAGCTCTCAGGCTGGGAGAGGGCAGCGTGCGGCCGCTGCTCCCGGCAGCACCCCCTGCCCAGTGCACAGACACAGCACGAGGCACCTCACCGCGCTGCTTACATCACAGCAAGATGCACGAGAAGGGCCAAAGCTTTCTGGTAATCCAGCCTGCCTCTGTAACCCAGCCAGGACCATCCTCCAGCATCTCTGCTCCCTCATTCTAAGTTGCTGGCACAGAACCTGTGGCAGTGACCATCCCTCTGCCCAGTTCTTTCAACACATTTCAGCTAACAGCATTCCTTTTTCACAGGTCAACATCAAACTCGCCCTCCAAGTGCACAGTGGCATGTTGAGGGCCTGCAAAACTGTGGCATGTCTTCCTGGAAGAACAGCCAGCAGCTCTGGAGCTGCTGCCCAGGACAGGAGGTCTGGGGAAAGCTCACCGTGTTTGTACCCAAATATTTGCCCAGCTGAAATCAATTTTTGGAAAACATCCTGCTTGGGGTTTTTCCCAGTAGCTGTTAGGTGGGTAATGAACAGTTTGGCAACATTATCATTCCTCAACTTAAGAAGAAACAGCTACTGCACTGGAGAAAAGATGGAAGACCAGTTTCTCTGCCGCTTCACCTGTCTGTGGTTTTCCAGAATTAATCACGTTACAAACATTAGTTCCTTAATGCACAAGGATGCCTGTGTCATGAGCAGTTCATCTCAGCAGGCACAGAGTGTCAGCAACCCCTGACTGGCTCTTGTGCAAAGACTACTTAGGATGCAAGCCAAACTTCCAGTCTTTTTCAGTAGATGTTTTGTAATAACTCAGGACTGTCTCCACCATTTAGGTCACTAATTTTTAATCTTTTCTCTTTAGAAACTTCTCTTTTCTCTTTTTAAAAACGCTCCCCTTTTCTCCCATGCAGGGAGTTTACTTCCTGTAGACATGTAGCACTCTGAAACCCTGTGCTTCCCCTGCTTGGGGATTTTTAGATTTTTTATTAGTGTTGAAGTGGTGATAAGCTTTCACAAACTCAGAAAATCCTGCCTGACAACTTGTCTCCACCTCTATGACTGGTTTACTCCTATCCACTGATCTTGGAGCAGTCCCCTTGCAGAGCCCTCCTGGCAAAGTGCCATTTGTTTTTTGCTTTGATGAAGCTGGACATTTTCCCATGACCCTGTAGTAGGACAGTGCTGGTAGAGAGGTCACAGCTGCCGGATGGAAAAATTAAGTAAATCAGATACAAGCCTGCTCAGGACACTCACCTGTAAAATACTCTCCAAACTCTTGCTCAAGTTTCATGGCTTTGTCAAAGACCTTGTTGGCCTGTTCATACGTCTGTCTCCGGTTCATCTCCCTGCCACACACAAAAAATATAAACTTTTTAGCTCTTTTTCTTACCAATGAACAGGAGCAAAAATAGCCCACAGAGCCAGGGTGCCTGGGAATCCTCTGCTCACAGGGATAGAAGCTGTGCAGGACCTAGCTCCCAAAGGCAGGGCCCTTCCCCACAGACTCCAGGCTGCCTTGGCACTTCATCTCAATTTCCACCAGTTCTTCCCATTGCCACCCAGCCCACCCTCCTTCACCACAGCATGGAAGGGAATTAAAATTCAGACAACCCCTTAAATTTGTGAGACTGCTGCAGAAGTCTCCCTGCTGGCCTAGGCTTTCTCCATAAAACATAGAAATAAGCAATTTGACCCCTTCTGACTTGAGAAGGGGTTTTCCCAGGCGCCTTGGTGCCAGCAGAATTTCTTCTGATCTCAGGGTCAGTCTCAAGCTGTTGAATCTCCTCACAGATAATATTCTCTGCTGCTGCTGCTCAGAAGAGTTGCAAGCTCAGCTCCCACATCCTTTCCAGCCTGCACTACCCAGGGCCAGCAGCAGCAGGACAATCAGCTGGAGAGGCACAGAACACGGTGCTGCACTTACATGAGGGCTTCGATGGATTTTGGTTTGATGAAAATGGCAATGGGATAAAGTTGTGCTTGTCGCAACCTCTTGATAGCATTGCCAGACACATCCAGGATGCAGTGCTTCCCCTGGAAAGGAGACAATCAGGATCAGACCTACCCACACAGTCTACCCTGTGTGGGAAACAGCTTGCTCATACAGATGTGCTTGAAAAGGGAGGAGCCACAGAAATGAAACGCCACTCCTGAGACACGAGCCAGTTCCCAAAGGCCTCACATTCCTGCTTGCTCAGGACAGGACAGCAACAATGCAAAGGTACTAAACCTTTGTCTGGACATGTGAAACTATTTACAAGCCCTGGCTAACTCCAGGACTCCTCCAGAGGAACGCTGCTGCTTTGAGGGCACCCAGGTATCTCTATCCTGTGAGCTCCTGAGCACAAGGCTGGGCCACCAGTGCCAGGATTTTGGGTGGAGTTAGGATGACAGAGGTATCACGCTGAGGTAGAGTAACACAGCTGAGAAGAGCAGCCACATGGCCTGGCAGGACTCTGGAGGGAGGAGAGGATCGTGCCGTGCTTGCTTAATGTGGCTACAGCCCTTCCTTACCAACACAGGGAAAGGAGGGGAGCTGCCCAATGCGTGTGGGTTTGGGCTGGCTGCATCCCAGCCCCAGGAACGCCACCTGACACTCACCCTCTCTGCCACCGCCCGCACTGACTGGATGCTGGTCCCGTAGAGATTGTCATTGAACTGCCCAGCCTCTATGAACTTGTTGTCCTGGATGTCTTTCTCCATCTGCTCCCGGGATACGACAAAGTGGTAGTCCTGGCCGTCCACCTCGTTCTCGCGCCGAGGCCTGGTGGTGTCTGGAGGAGAGTGGGCATCAAGAGTGAGCCCGCAGCGACGCGTGACAAACCGGGAGGGACAAAACCCCCTGTGCTCCCAGCCCCCTCCCCACGCCACGGCCAAGACCCTGCAAGGAGCAGTCACCCCTCTCCCCTCCCTCCAGCAAGGGCACCGAGCGCCGGCCGGGACTTACGGGGCACGCAGGAACCAAACTTGTGTGGGAACTCAGAGATGAGGTCGTCGTTAATTCGGTCCTTTGTCGGCCCCAGGATGATCACCGGCCTCGCATAGTGAACTGCAAACAAGAGCCACAACCTGAGGCCCCACCTGTGCTGCGGGCAGCTGACCCTACTGCCACTTTTAGCATCGACCTGCCCTCTCCCTGCTGGCAGTGGGTGCTCTTGCTCACATGGGCACCCAAAGGTGCCTCCTCCGTGCGAGTTTATCTCCTCCTGGTCACCGTCAACATGTCCTTCCCATCTGACCCAAACCATCTGCGTGGCCCTGGGGAAGGTTCTGCAGGTCTCCAGGGTCGTGGATCAGCAAAGCTGCTCCCTTGCTCGGGGCAGGAGCCAGGCAACCAGGACAGCTGGGCGAGGATGCCACGGAGCTGGGGGAGTGACGGGAGCCTACAAGTCAGATCCAGCTTCTGGCAAGGACAGACCACCGAGGCTGGGACTATTCAGCCTGCAGGGTTTGAGCATCAAGCAGGGTTAAAGGCTGTGGGCTGTGGCTGGGGGAGGATTGCTCTGCAGCAGGGACCTGGTCTGAGGCAGGAAGGGATAATCTTGTCCTCAGCTGAGGACTAAAGCCCAGCTCAGTTTTAGCTCTGGATCTCTCCCTTGGTCTTGCAGACCACGACACAAATCTTTTCTGTTGATTAAAACTGGGCAGCCGAGGCCAGGGAAAGCTGTGCACACCTGGCTCCCCTGCTGCACGCAACACACCAGACTCCACCTGCACCCACCCAGTGCCCTGCTGGTGTGGCAGGAGGGGAGGGTGCACCGGACACCCTGGCTGTGCTGGGGACACAGGTGGCCACACTGGAGTGGGCAGGGGCAGTTCAGTTCAGGACTTACTTTCTTGCCGTGTCACTGGCTCGTACGACAGGATGGTGTCCTCTTGTCCTTCTGCAACAGAGCCAGGGGGATGTAGGTGAGCACTTGCAGCAGCTCTCCAGCCCCTCTACAGCTGTGAGGAGCTGGCTCCTGCCCCTTCAGCCTCCCACAGCTCTGGGGACACTGCAGGCTGTCCCCATCACTCCACCCACGGATGTGAAGTATGACGGGCATGCAGTTATGAGCCCTTGAGCCACTTTAATTATTCATGTCCCAGCTCTGGGTCAAGCCTCCTCTTTCCCTCCCCCACCGCTGCAGGCTCCCAGCCCACTGGGATGTACTGTCCTCCCTGCAGGTATTTAGAGGACTTTCTGGGGACAAAGGGAGCATCTACTGCAGCTGGATCCCATGCTCTTGTACAGGCTCTCCAGGAGCCATCTATGCTACAGGCCTGGCCTCTGGCCCTTGCTTCCTGTAGCAGGCACTGAGGATGGGGGATCATCATGGTCTGGGAAGCCTGCCTTGGAGCAGAGCCCTGCAGCCAGGAGAGAGCAGTGAAGCAGGCAGGTTCATTCCTACTCCCCAGCCCCTGCTCTCCCTGGCTCCGAGGAGGGAGCTGGCCGCAGCATCTCAGTGTCACCAGCAGGAAGGACCAGCCTCCGAACAGAACCACCAGTGGGACAAGACATGATGGAAGTGCCCAAACATGCACACTCACACAGGGACACGCACACGGGGGGGAGAGCAGGTGGGCACACACTTACTGGAACTGCTCTCGCTGTCACTGGTGTTTGATGTCACGCCCTCTGCAAAGCAACCAGAGAGATCCCCTTCAGAAGGAGCATGGGTGGGAGGCACGGGGCACCCTGGCTGTCACCCAGCACTGCTGACCAGGGGCAGGACAGCGCTGGCCTCCCGAAAAACCTGCAGCCCAGCACCCACTGGGACGAGTCTGTGCCACATGGGCAAGGGCGGCATCTTTCAGCCTTTGCTGGGAACCCGGGGACATGCAGGGGGATGCTTCCAGGAGAAGACAGAGAGGCCAGGAGGGCCTGCCTGGCAGATATGAAGGCACTGGGCTTCCCAGGCCGAGGAAGGTGGAGTGCACAGGGAGGAGGATGCTGGCAGGGGAGCAGGTGCAGCATGCACAGAGTGGGCAGGGGAGGGCACGGCTGTGCTGGCACAGGGACGGGGGAGCCTGCCTCTGGGGACGGGGCTGGGACGCACAGAGACAAGACAGTGACAGAATGGGACAGAGTTTGGGGCTTTGCTTGCTCAGGCTGATCCTAGTGCTGCGACCACCCCACAGAGGCTTGCTGGCCGCTGCCTGCCCCAGTCAGGCTCTGCACTGGCTGGGGGGTGCGGAGCTTGGCAGGGAACTCATGCCCCGGCTGAGAACACCATGGGGCTCCTGTCATTATTCTGCAGTTCTGCATATGTGGTAACCCAGAGAAAGGTGGGAACACCTCAAAATGTTGTCACCCACCCCGTTCAGAGCAGGCCCACCATGGCCACTTCCCACCCACACTGGAAGCGGCTTCGAGTGCTAAAGCAACAACCGACCCAGACAGGAGCAGGAAGAAGAGGATGAGGAGGTGCAGCAGGCACTTAGGGCACGCCAA
Source organism: Promerops cafer (assembly GCA_013398275.1). Classification (NCBI taxonomy): domain Eukaryota; kingdom Metazoa; phylum Chordata; class Aves; order Passeriformes; family Nectariniidae; genus Promerops; species Promerops cafer. The sequence continues at coordinate 188,239 of VZSE01013519.1, forward strand.
CACCCCCACGCAAGCTCCCCCACCCCGCCCCACGTGCAGCAGCGGCACCGCAAGCCCCGCAGCCTCCGCCGGCGCTCGCGGGTCCCGGCGGTGGAGCGGCACCCGGGGCTCCTCCTGCCTGCAGCCAGGGAAGCACAGCTGCCCCGGCCAGAGCCCAGCCACTCCCCAGGCACCGCCAGCCACAGAAAGGGAACAATGTGCATCGGAATTCAACTTACTCAGGTTCTTTGCTCCATAATAATCGTCACTTAACCCAGGGAAGTCCTGATTTCACAGACAGCAAGAAGGGGGAGAGGGGGAGAGAAGACAGCGCAGGAAAGGGGAGTCAGAGGGATGGGGGAGACAGAGCCAGACCAGCATTAGTGACAGGAGTGCAGAACGGCCCAGAGCTGCAACTGCAAGTGAGGTTAAATATTTTCAGAGCTGACACCATCAGCCCACTGCCAACACCTTGCCTTGTGTGGCTGGACCCCCTCCGCCCCCCGAGCTCGCCCTCTCTGCCAAAGAGCCCCCAGGAGCCACCCTGGGACTGGGGAGGGCAGGGCAGCCACAGCAGCATCGGCTGGCAGCAAGCAGTTGCAGCACTGAGCTGCTGGCAGAGGGGCTGAAGTTTCTCCTCGTGGAGTGTACTGGCAGGGCACAGTGGCTCTGTGCTTCCCCGGCACAGCCTGCCCACTCTGGGGCCAGGCACAGCACACAGTCCTATAACATGTGGCAGGAGGACACATCTTCCCCCACTTGAGTGTGTCAGCTGCCCCACACCACAATGCTTGCACAGGCTGTGAAAATGTGAGGCAGAGACTCCCCCACTGCAAGCTGGGATGGACGGTGGCAGAGCACAGGGAGGGAGCTGGCTCTGTGTCTGTGACACAGGCAGGTAAAGAGTGGCCTGCCCCATCCCCATGCTGTGTCATCTCACTGCAGGGCAGCCAAAAGCAAGCCCCCAGCTTCAGCACGGATCTCACTGGAGCCCAGTCACGTGCAGGCACTGCTAGAGACAGGCAGACACATAGACAACCTTCAGCATGGGCCAGAGGCTTGTGCTGTCTGCTAAAATCACCAGAAGCTGGCACCAGCCTGTCATGGGCAGCAGAGGGACACAGGGAGCCTTGGAGCAGCCCAGCAGCAACCTCCTGCCTCTGTATGACACCCAAGCCAGCCACAGAGGGGACAGGATGTGTTTGCCGTGCTGGCACTGGGGCACAGACACAGCTCTGCCTTGTCCACCACCCCTTTCCAGAGGTGTGGGCACTGCCAGCCTGGCTGCTTGCCCAAGGAGTGGTGAGCAGCTCCAGTGCTGCCCACATCAGGATTTGGAGCAATAAGATAAACACCCTGCTTTCACTGGGAGTCCCAGGGTGGCGAGAGCTGTGGACCCTCAACACCTGTAGCCAACTACCAAAGATGTGCCTCAGTCAGGGGTGGGCAGCAGGGTCATGGCTTCCCCGTGTCCACAGGGCTTAATCTGCTGGAAGGGCTCTCCAGTGGGAATGTGAAGCTGTAAGTCACTTCTAGGGAAGATGGAGCTGGGACCTCCCCAGGCCCTGAGCCCTGAGAGGGACAGGAGAAGCTCTGCAGGAGGCAGCCAGCCCCTCACTTGGAGGGAAGCAGGCAGAGGGAGGGAGCAGAGCCTGCAGCAAAGGGGGGAGAGCAGGGGGAGGCAGAGCAGGGAGTTGGGTGGGTGTAAAGTTGGATGAAAAGATGAAGACATTGAACATGAGAGAAAGGAAGAGAGTGCCAGACTGCAGCTGTTGCTTTCGTTTCTCCAGTTTCTTCCTAGCTGCTGGCACTGTGGAGCACAGACCTGAATACAGGCAGGTGCCAGGACCCTCGGCTATGGAAATGTGCTGAATCTCTGCCCTCAGGGCAGGGAACCTGAGGGGTGCAGGCTTGCCCTCTCTGGCCAGCTGCTACTTACGTTCCTGTCCGCTGCTCTCCTGGGCCAGGTTCTCTTTGCTCTTGTAAAATGGAAACTTTCGAGAGAGGCGAAAACTCTTTTTACGTTTCGTTTTGATCGACTGAAGAACACGGAGATGGAAGGGAGGACAGAAAAAACAATGGTGTTTAACGCATGTGGGGAAAATTAAAATGAAGAGACAATGAGGAGCTGTGTCAGGGCAGTCACCCTCAAATGAAATCATGGAGATTACATGAGAACTGTAATGCAGGAAAAAAATTAAGCATGGAGAAAAATGTGTGGTAGGGATGCTGGGAAGCTGATGGGGCAGTCAGTAGCTCTGCAGGGGTAGCCAGGCTGTTTGTCCTTGCTTGTTGGCCTGTTAGGCACTGCTCGTGAGGTGTGAGGGCAGCTACCTTCACCAGCTGCCTGCAGGCAGCTCCAAGCCATGAGCTCTGCCACCCCATCACTCTACACATGGGTCCTTCCCAGTACTTTCACACTATCCTGGGCTCCTCTGCTCAATCACTGCATATTCACGGAGGGTTTGTGCCAAGCAGATGTGGGCTTGGGGAAGGTCCAGTCACACAGCTCTTTGCCTTGGGATTGTCTGAGCTGCCCCATGAGGAGCTTTCTTCACTGCTGGAACTCGTCCTGCCCTCACTAGTTACCAGTTCCAGGTGCCCCACTGAGCCCCAGATCAGCACTTACCCTGTTGGACTCAATCATGCCAGTCCTGGCGTGGAACTTCACTGTTTTCAACCGTGCTCTCTCCTTCTTTTCCACCCTGATCAGGAGAGAAGAGTTGCTAGTCCCATCCATGTGCCCTCCACGCTGCCACGTGGCTCCTCAGGCACCTAAAGGCACCCTGGGGTGGTGGCCCCATTGGCAAATGGAAACTCCTTCCAAGGGAGGGCCAGATGTGGAGCTGCCTGCCCAGGGTCTGGCCCAGGCCAGTGTCTGCAGGAGCAGGAGAAGAGCCAAGCCAGCCTTCCCACCAGGGATAGAGGGCAGGCTCAAGGCTGGCTTTGCAGACCTGAAGGCAGCAGCAGCAGGCAGCTCCTCTGCTCTCTGTGACTTCCCACCTCACAGTGGGACCTGGCTACAGAGGACACAAGGAGCAGCCCTTGCTGCTGTGACTCCGCTCTCACACGGAGACCCAGGCTGGCTAACGCCAACTCCCCATCCCCACAGGGACCACACGGGGCTGACCACTCCCCTCCTCACCTGGAGTCTCACCCAGCTTTGGAGAACACCTGCCTAGGGAGACCTGCACACAGCCCCAGCTTGCAACCCAGGTGCCCTGCACGCTGCAGAGGGGCAGGTGGACCATAAGGAGATCCCAGCCTGAGCAGAGCCCCGAGGGCTGCAGGGCTTGCAGAGTTTGGGGAAATCCTGGGGTCACCAAGGGTGACAGCCCCTGCTGACGGACACTCACCTCTTCTTGCTGGGGATGACCCCGATCTGCTCGCTCTCGCCGTGGGGTGTGACAAGCCTGGCTTGCCACCACTCGTCATCGGAGGCATTGATGACGTGCAGGATGTCCCCGTAGGAGAAGCTGAGTCCCTGGCTGGGCAAGCAACTGTCCCGGGTCCGGTCATAGTCAAACAGGGCTCTGTGGAGGAGCAGAGAGGAGCAGGGCCTTCTCTGAGCACAGCCATGCATCGAGGGCAGCAGCACTGCCAACCTCCTGGGGCACTGTCACCTTCACACCTTAAAAAGTTTAACCCAAACCCTGCCAAGGTGAGCAGTGCTGCCAGCCACCAGCACATCCCTCGGCTGGCAGGCTCAGCACAAACCCTGAAGAGTGCAATGCAGGAACAGTGCTGGACTGAGAGAACTCATTGCTGACCTCACCTGCAGCCTGTGGGAGGGCTGCTCCCCACCATCCCTCTGTGGCTGCGGGGCCAAGGACTGGGATGGGGAACATCAGACCCCACTGCTGGTGGCTGGCTGCACAGGCAGAGACCACCAGACCACCAAGGCATTGAGCACAGCCTTTATTTATGTACAGAGCCTGTGAATGAGGAATGCATCTCAAAGTATGTATATTTGCTTCCCCAACAGATCCTTTTCATACCCTCAAACACCTCCCCTGAGAACAGTTCACTTAGTTTAAAATTATCTTCAAAATTAAACTAACCAGCTATAGAAAAGATTTTGGTTTTTTACTAGAGGAGCACTAATACTCTTCCCACACACGTACATCACACACAGCACTGCAGTCTGTACCCATAAGCTGCTCTCAGTGGCTTCACCTGCAACTCGTTCTACTAATGTCAGATCACACAAACTGTGTCTGCTTTGATGCATCAACTTGCAAAAAGACAAAGAAAGGGAAGAGTCACTAAAAGTACTGGCAGCACAACCTCTGTATTTGCTCCTGGGACACTGGCCCCACTGGCCCCCAGCCCAGCATGAGCCCAGGCACTGCAAACACTGGCTTGCTGCTGGGTTAATCCTGGCCCTAATAAACCTTCTTCAAGCAGGTGAGACACCCTCTGTTCTGCTCATTACCCCCTTCCACTGTGGGGACTCCAAAGCAGGTCTAAAAGCACACTGTAAGTGGAAGGGCTGAGGGATCATGTGGCATGTCCCTGTGGAGCAGCAGAGCTTGGAGGGCATTTCTGCCAGGGGAGTGCTGGGCTATGAAACCTTTCAGGGCACTTGGGGCTGGGTCTTGAATGGGAAGAAGAAGGGTTGCCCCATGGGGAGGCCTGTTTGGGACAAGACCCAATCTGCCCTATGCACCCAGATACATTCAGCCACCAGATCTGTCCTCCTTGCCCAGCTTGCTCAGGGCTGGGGCAACTCTTGTGCCTGTTCCCTCTGCAGGGCAGTGTGGCTGGAGCCAGCAGCAGAGCACCAACGGGTGCCTGAGGTAATCAAACCTTGCAGGCAGCTCCAGGCCAAAAGATAAGGCTGCATGTGGCTGACAGGCCACTGGGAGGTCAGTGCCGCTGGCCAAGGCCCTGGGGAACTGGTCAGGCCGGTTCCCAAAGCCAGGCAGGCAGCGAGGAGCCCTGCCCACTCCATGCACCCTGCCCTGCAGAGCACCGGCACCCCGGGACAGGCACAGCAGGATCTCTGCATGGGCCAGCACATGAGGCACTGGCTACCCCAAGGCACCAGGAGACTGGCCCCTGGCTGTGCTGGCGTGCAGGACCCACCATGGCTCGGTGCTCCTCTGGGTGCACAGGGGCCAGACTGCAGCTCTGCTCTGTCCCCAGGCCAGCTCACAGCACTCACAGCCAGGAGAGCAGATGGCTTGGCTGGAGGGCAGGGAAGCAGTGCCAAGGACTGCCATGGCTTCCTCCTGGTCCCCAGGCACAATGCCTGCCTGACCCCCATCCCCACCCAGCACGGCCCCAGCGCTGGCAGACTTTGCCCTGCGGCAGTGCAGGGAGGTGACAGGCAGGACGTGAACCTGCCTCGCCCCTGCCTTTGCCACATGAAACTCCAGCACCCCCAAATCAGCTCCAGCAGGCACTCGGGTGCCCAGCTCCAGCCCTTCAACAGCACACAGGATGCAATGCAGCCACACAGGGCTGACTCAAGCAGTTGGGTAGCAAGTCCTGTAATTGATGTCCTGTCCACAGCGCAGCAGCTCAGCTGGTTTCGGGTAAACTGCACTTGAAACTACCCCACCCAGAAGGGCTGGGGCAGCCTGGGCACCCGGCAGCTCTTTCAAGCACGTCTGCAGGGTGTGTGTCGAGCAGAGTGTTGTGATGGGCCACACTGGGGAAGAGCTCTCCCCTGGGATCACCCTCCCAGCAAAGCACAGCCCAGCTCCACCTGGGTATGTCTGAGGGGACACAGTGCTGTGGAGGCCTGCAGAGCCCCATGGAGGGGATGCACCAAGAATTAAGAAATGCTACAAGTAGCATGGAGACAACAGGGAGCTCTCTGGTTCATAGGAATACTTTGATACATGAGCACCTTTCCAGGCAGAGAACAGGCTCAACTCAAGCTGGACTCAGCCTAAATCCTCCTCCACACATGAGGGTGTCCACAGGACAGCAGGGGAGTGAGGGCAGGACTAACAAGATGATGTTTATTCAACACTGCACCCAGCTTGTCGCACACCCCCAGGAAGCCCTGAGATGCTAAATCAAGCAAGATGCCTGCAGAGACTTGTGGGAAGGTGTGAACCCAGAGCTGCAGCTCTCCCCTCCTGCCATACCAGGCTTGCAACATATCCACCATGCCTGAAGTCCCTCTGTGTAGAGCAGCCATGCAGTGGGAAGTGCAGGCTGAGGCTCATGCAGCCTTGGCCCTTGCCATCCTTCTCACAGGGAAGGAGCAGCAGCATCCCTTGCTCCTGCCAGCCTCACCTGCAACAGGCTGTGCAGGATGAGGATTTACAGGATTATTTTAATTACCAAGTTAAAATTACTCATTAGCTCTCATCCCACTGGCGCTGTGGCAGGCAGGAGGTGGCAGGAGGCAGGCAGGGATTGTCCTGTCCGCACAGGACTTGCAGCAGTTTGAGCTGCATGGCTGTTTAACCCCTGCCTGCCTGTCCTGCACCTGGCTCCAAACCAAAAGTGCTTTGAGGGCTCAGAGCAATAATCCTCCTAAGAGCTCATCTCCCATCCAGATCCTGCCACAGGAATGGCAGGACGAGACAAGGAGAAGCCTGTTAGCTGGTTTGAGGAGAGTGCCCTGAAAGCTGCCACGAGCTGCCTGGGGCAGAAGCAGGGCTGGATGCCTGCCATTTCCCTGTTTTCCAGTGGTCCTCTGTGTTGGGCTGGCCAGCGGCCACCCAGGCTCTGTAGAGACCACTGCTTTCCAAACTGGAGCAGTCCTTGGGAGAGGCATCCAAGCACCCAGGCTTGACAAGGCAGTGCAAAAGCCCCACTCTCCCTGCTGCACCCTCCAGGCTTCGTGAGGCATCCGCGGCACTCACTGCCCTGGCCCCCGACGCACTGTCCCCAGAGGCACTGCACAGGCCAGGCTGAGCCGTAACCACCCCCTGTGCCCTGTGCTGCGGGGCTGTGCCCACCCCACCCCACCCCCTCCCCTGCCGGGAGCAGGCGGGGCTGCGGAGCCTTACCGCACATAGAGCGATCGCTTCTCGCTTGTCCGGAGCGAGCCGGAGCCCGAGCTCATGCTGCTGTTCATCATCTGCTCCCGCAGGTCGTGGATCTTGGACTCGAAGCGGCTGTACTCTGCGGGGACAGGGCTGGTCAGTGCAGGCACGGCTGCCCCCGGCTGATCCCCACGCCCGGCCAGGCCTGCCCACAAGGCATCTTGCCCACGAGCCCGTCTGTCCCCGCACACGAGGGAGGGCAAAGCTAAAGAGGTTACAGAACTCTGCAGGAGTCCAGGCAGGGCATCTGGAGCAGGCAGGGTTCCAGCTGCTCCCAACCCCACCACAACTTCCCACACAGCAGCTCAGGCAATGGCTGCTGTGACCTCCACTGCTGCTGAGCTGCAGCTCCACGACGGAATGGCTGGGCAGGACTTGGCAAGCTGCTGACCTACAGAGCAGTTCAAACCATGGAGAGAGAATGAGAGCCCCTCCAGAAGACCACTGCCCACCAGCTGAAGCAGTGAGACGTGACCGCAGCCACTGGGGGAGTCCCCAGCTATTGCTGTGCTGGCAGCAAAGACCTCCTCAGCAGGAACAGGGAAAGGGAGGCAAAACACAAAGTCCCTGCCCTTGGAAGAAGAGCAGGGAGGAGAAATTCACCTTTTGCTTCTACATCCCAGCGGCAGAGACGTGCAGGAAGAGCTGGGGAACCCTCCAGAAGACACCAGCACCTTCCTGCCAGGCAGCTGGGCAGGAGCAGCCGCCACCCCGGCACCCGCTGCTGCGCCAGCCCGACCTTCAGCCGGGTGTAAAGGTCGGGCTGACACGGAGAGGGTGGAGGCACCAGGCCTCCCTGCCCAGGGCTGAATGAGGAAAGTGCAACTGCGGCTCCAGGAAAGCTGCTGGCACTGCCACAGCCCACACTGCCAGATCTCACCTCACATCCTTGATTTTGTCCCTTGGGCACATCCTGCAGTTACAGGTGAGAGAGGAGCAGGCTCATCCGTGCTGTAAGACTTGCCTAGAAAGTCTTGTCCACAAGCCAGTGGTTTAGACGTGGCTTGGGTTTTAATTCTGGGGAGGGGAGCACAGCAGCTCAGCTGTGGAGGCAAGCGCTCGCTGCAGAGCAGAGCCACAGCTGTGCTGGGCCTGAGGAGCCACATCACACGGGGGGAGCAGCAACACTGCTCAGAAATGCTCTGTGGGCTTTGTTCAGGAGCCAGCCCCTCTCCCATGGACTGTCAGTGCAGACAAAAGCAGGGATGGGGTTATGGGATGATGCAGCTGCAGCTCGGCATTTCCTGACTCTCCAGCCCTACAGCTTGGGTATCCCCCTGCTACACCCAGTTGCCAAAGATACATTTTTACTTAAGGACTGGAAAAAACAAAAAGGCAATACACACAAAAACTGCCAAGTGGCACACAGAAACTCCATGCGAAGGCCCTTCTCCTGCCATGCAACATCCAGAGCTGCTGCAACGCCAGGCAGGGTCAGTTACTTAATGTGGAGACCATGAGAAGCCCCAGCTGCCCCATGCCAGGGGGCACCCACTGCCTCACCTGCCTTTCTGCTGGCAGAGGGAAACACAGATGCAGCAAGGCATGGACAATGCTTATTTTACAAGAAAATTGAATTCTGCCACCAAAGCAGCACCAGGGTTTAACAGAGCTCTCAGCAGAGGGATGTGAGCTTCATCCCACTCCACATCTCTTGACCCACACAGCTCATTCTGCCCTGGAATACCCATAAGCCCTCGAATCCCAGAGGAGCATCTGTCAGAAGCATGTACAGCTTCTTCTTAAACCCTCTTTGGTACAGAAGGGCTCTTTTCCCCAGAAAGCATCACTTGTCCCCAGCCAGGTCATCGCAAAGCCTGCTGGGGGCACAGATTCCCTGCACACCCCACACTGAGGAGACCACTGCTGCTGCTACACAGACTCACATTCCTCCCGCAACATTCTCCACAAGGAGTGTGGAGGATGCACTGCCTGGGATTGGACAGGAAATACAGGGCAAAAGGAGATTTCTCCACCCCTGGCATCAGGGTGTGGGTGTTGGAAGGGCAACTTGTGGGTGCTACTGCCCTGCCAGAAATGGCATATGCATCCCCCTGCAAGCAGCCCAAGGGCAAAATTCTCAAATGCCCCCATTTCAGCTGGGGCACGCCACAGAAAGGGATTTTCCTAGTTTTGCTGGAGCGGTCACGCTGCTCAGAGGGGTGGGAAATGCCCATTAACACAAGAAGCACCAACCAGGCTGGCTGTGGCAAACTGAAGGACACAGGGGCTACTCTAGCTTTAACCTCCAGAGACACAGTCCTGCCTTAGGAAGGGTCTTCCAAGGAGCCACCAACCCACATTTACTCCAGCTGTGGGAGGGCAGAGAGTGGAGGAGCAGCCAGCCCCAAAGCAAACCTGCTGCCAGAGCAGGGGATGCAAGGTTACCTCAGGATTGAGCACAGGGTACTCCCAGGATCCATGGGCACCCTTTTAACTGCACATGAGAACAGTCTGAGACAAGTACCAGCAGATCACCCCCAGCAAGGAGTGCTCCTGCCTTTGTTCTCTAACTTAGGGCCACCTCAGCTCTGCACCTTGGCTCTCGGAAGACCTCCTGTGTAGCTGAAACCCTCCCAGGAAGCTTGCCCAGGGTGCAGAGGGGAGGTGAGCCAGGGCTGATCCTCACAGTGTTCAACACGTTCAGGACACGCTTATCAAGACTGAAAAGTATGTAACAGGTGAGCCGGCACCTCTTGCCGTGAGAGCCATCACAGCACTGTGCCATGTGCCAGGATGTTTGCTCTTCTCACTCAGCAGCTCGATAAAAACACCACTGTACCCTCCCACTGCTTTTCCCTTTCCAGGGTGTGGGTGTTCCTAGAGCTGGGCCTGATTCTGTCCCCTGGGGTGAGCTCCAAGCCGCGAGGGGAATCCCCGAGTGTGCACATGCTACAGACCACTGTCAACAGGCAGGGATCACCTGCCTGCCCCGAGGACCCCAGAAGCAGCACGTGTGTGACACACCTGCAAACATGCCCAGCAGAGCCAACAAAGCCGTGGGTCTGCGTCTGGGCACCAGGAGACAGCACAAAGGAGAAGACGCTGGCAGAGAGGGGAGCTACACCAGAAAGCAACTCCTGAGTACACATAAAGCCCTGTATCCAAACACTTCTGCCCAGGCCCGGGCTGGGCCATCAGCAGAGCCCAGAAACGCTCAGTCACAGGTTTCAGCCCAGTCACTTGCAAAAACTACCAACAGCTTCAGCCTGGCATTTTAGCACCCTGACCCCAGACACCTTCCCTGTGCACAGACACCTCCCTCCACAAGCCTACGAAAGCAGAAGGAAGCACAGCCATAGGGAAAGCTCAGAAGCTTTTAGGACTCATTGCACAGCCCTGGAACTTCCCTTTGAACAGACTGGTTCAGAGAAAGGCCATAATGTGACTTTTGGTATTTTCAGGTGAGGAATGTCAAAGCTTTGTTGCACAGGGTGTGAGGAGGAGGAATTGCTAAATCCAAGTGCTGGTGATAGCAGCAGGCAAAGGTCAGGAGGAGAAGTGCTCAGAGGGAATGGACCTCCAAAAACTCCGAGGAACCATCACTCCCCCTCCTCGGCAGCAGGCAGCAGTGCTCAAAGGTGCTGGTGGCTCAGGAGAAAGGCAGGATAGCCGCTCCTCTTTCTAACCTTTCTTGGTTTGGTCTTTGCTTCTTTTCCCTCCTACTGTCTGCCAGGACAAAACAGGGAGGGCCCCTCATCCCCCGAGACCTGCACAAGCAGCCTCTCTGCCCCCCTGGAGCCCCAGCAGGGTCAGACACAGAGCACACTGCGCTCATCCAGCAGCCCAAGGCAAGCCCTGCCCACGCTCAGGCATGGGAGACAGGTGCCATCCTCCACCTCTGCTAGCAGGGAAGAACTTCTCAAATCCCCCTTCCACCAGCATCTCTTCCTTTGGCCAGCCTACAATCCAGCTCTCCTGCTCTTTCCACAGGACAAACATAAGAAAGGCAAACATTTGAGAGCACACGGCCCATTGAGTGGGCCCAGCCTCAGCCACACCAGGAAGATCTTTCTCCATGATTCCCAGCCCTTCCAGCCTCTGGAGCACTGAGGGCAACTTCCAAGATACAACAGCTTGTACTCCACAACCACAGTGCTGCCTCCCGGGATGGCTGCAGCCCCTGTACCGGCTGCTGCTGCCCACACGTGCCAGGAACCATCACAGACATGGAAAGTCACCAGCTACAACACATTGACATTTCTGCCTCGGTCTAAGGGGGTTTCAAAACATCTTGTCCAGTTTGACATTTGAGAACCATTCTTGGTTGGTGTCTTTGCCAAATCTCAAGTGGCAAAGGGAGCCAGAAATACGAGAACATTAAGCGCTTCCTGGAAAGAAAGAAAAAAAAAAGCCAAAACAAACAAACCCCACACCCACAGCACAGCCCTGAGCAGCACCAATGACTCCACGCCCCAATGGCCTCTGCCATGGGATGGAGGAACAGTGGAGACAGGGACCAGCAGGACATTGCCCAGCGATGCCACAGAGGAGGCACAAGACGAAGGGCATGCCTAGGGTGGGACATGGGCCTCCCTGGAGAAGACGAGAACAGCTGGTGGAGAGAGCCAGTGGGGCCCCGGAGAGACACGTTTTCCAGCGGGGAACGGAACGGCCGCATCCCGGCACATGCACGGCGCCGCTCTGGGCACGGCCGCAGCCCCGGGCTCAGCCCCGGCCCCTCGCTGGCCGGCGGGGCACTCGCCCAGCGCTCGCCCTCCCAGCCCACGGGCCACGCTCCAGCGCTACCGCCCAGGGAAGCTTTGTGCAGGCAGCTGCCCGCTCCCTTCCCGCTACCCCTGGCGGGACCCCCAGCCCCAGCCGCTGCCGAGGGACTGGGAACCCGGCCATAACGAAAGGCTCGGGGTGGCGCCGCAGGTGGGATGCTCAGAGGTAGGGACGAGCCCCACCTCAGCAG
>VZSE01013519.1:200432-231695 GCA_013398275.1 Promerops cafer
GCCAGCCACCGCCCCGCCCCTCATCTGCATATCACAAAACCCTCATCTGCATAACCACACCCCGCATCTGCATGCCCCGCCCGCCTCGGTCCCGGTCCCGGTCCCGGTCCCGGTCCCGGTCCCGGTCCCGGTCCCGGTCGCCCGCGGCGGTACCTTCGGGCCGGTACTGCGCGATGATGGTCACCGTCTGCCCCGCCCGCTTCAGCGCCGCCGCCGCCTGCTCGTGGGTGGCGTTGCGAAGGTTCACGCCGTTCACCTGCCGGGACAGAGCGGCTCCGCTGAGCCAGACCCATGCGGGCACGAACCGAGGGCGTCTGCCCTGCGCCTCGGCCCCGCTGCCCCGCCTCCGTACCGGTACCCACGGTACCCACGGTACCCACGGTACTCACGGTACCCGCACTCTCAGAGCCTCATCACTCTGCCACTGCACCCCAGTACCACGCCTGCTACTGGCACTTGAGTACCGGCATCCCCGGTACCTGCCCCCGGCTAGCCCAGGCATCAGGGCTGCCCCCCCCGCAGGCACCCCGGGGCCGTTTGAACACACCAGCGCCCGGGATGAATCCCACAGAACCGTGCTCGGGTGGCAGGGGACAGGTGCCCACCCGGGGCTGTGGGAGGCTGTGAAGGGGCAGTGGGTGCCCCACCAACTCACCGAAAGGATACGGTCTCCCCTCCGCAGCTCCCCGCTGAGGTCAGCAGGGCCTCCAGCCAGGATGAAGGACACAAAGATCCCCTCGCCATCTTCCCCTCCAACAATGTTGAAGCCCAGGCCAGTGGAGCCTTTGTGCAGGATGATTTTCCGGGGCTCCCTGGAAGGACACATAAGGGACAGGGAGACATCAGGGTGCGGAGCAGCAAAGCTGGTGACAGGCTTTTCTGTGCCCAGGGTTCGTGGCACATTGGTGGGGCTGGAGTCACCGAGTGCAGCCTGGTGTGACCCAGCCCTCAGCTCTGTGGAGACTGATAAACCAGAAGAGGTGGCAGGCGGTGTGACATGAGACACAGCATGGCCAGAGACAGAGCATCCACCGTGAAATGACACACAGAAACACTCAGCTGCATGGTGGCACCAGATGCCATGAGGGTGGGATCAAGCCCCTCCACAGCATGGCAAGTGTGCCTACAACCCCATGCACCCCTCCAATGCCACAGTCCAATGCACAGCTCAACAGAAGTCCTAAATTTTTTGATGATGACTTAATTCTATCACAGCTCAAACAATAGGCAAGCAAAAGCAGGAAGACAGCCTGGCATCACAAAACTCCTGCGTCAGTTTTTGTCTGGGAAAAAAAACCAATGTGATGGGAACAATGGCAGCTCCCAGCTCAAGCTCTGGATTGAAATAAGGAATAAGTGATGCCAGACAATTAGCACAGGCTGGTGGTGATCGTAAGCCAACATGATACTGGAGACAATCAGTGCATCTGCCATGGCTGGATCCTGGGCACTTCCTTGGGTACCACAAGGACCAAAGGCCTGACACTGAGCTCAGCAGCCTGATCAACCACTCACCTGCCAGGTATCAGAGGGAAATCTCTGGGTTATGTTAGGAGAGATGCTGGAGCCCAGGCATGGCATTGAGTGAGGGCACCCTGAAATGCTGGCAGACTTGTGCTTAGAGAACCCTGGGGCACTGGGGTGGGGGGGCTGGATACACCAGAACCAGGAGATCAGGAAAACCACGGAGATGTTCAGTCAAAAGATGCTCAGCCCCAGGTCCTCAGGATGTTATCAGGGCTTGGCTTAGGGGCAGTTGCGAGGGGGCAGGGAGGGCTGCAGCCATCAGTCCCTCTGCAGCAAAGCTGTGCCTAGGGCTAGAGTTCTCTCAGGGTAAGAAATAGGTCAGGTTTCTGGGTCTGCAAACCCTGCCTCCAACCAGGAGATGAACTTGCTCTGCCCCTTGGGTTTTGCTGCTGCCCAAGCAGCGTGCAGGAAGCACAACCTCAACTCAGTGTAGGGGGAAACATCCCCAGCACCCGTGAGGACCAGGCAGTTTGGTGGAAGGTAAAGAGAGCCTACAGGAAGGAGGGGAGGGAATGAAGCCCCAGACAGGTACATCACAGGTCTCAGTCATGACGTGCACTCTTGGCTTCCATCCTCCTCACAGGAGGTATGACACGGATCCTCCAGGCAGATCCCATGCTGAATGTCACAGTGTTAACACTGAGATCTCAGCACAGAGCAGCTGAAGGGATGCTGCGGGGCTGTGCTGGGTCTGGGTTGCTGTGGTGGAGCTCAATGGAAAACAGATTCTTTGGTTCCCAGCCCTTGGTGCTGCAGGACATGAGGGTCACTGGAGCCACACCACATCCAAGTAGCACTTGTGCCCATGGGAGGGGGAGAGGATGGACACTGGACCTGTGCTTTTCCTACGGAATGGCTGGCAAGAGCCTCATGGAAGACAGCTTCTTTTCCAGGGCAGTTGCTGCCTTTCCCCACACCAGTAAGTTGTGTTTGGACCACACTGGTCCCAGTGCACAATCTTGGTGCCACCAGACCCGCAGTGATGGAGCTGTCCTGGGGGGTCAGCAATGCACAGGAGGCCCTCAGCACTGTCCTGGGAAGCATGAGCGAAGTGCTGAGCCCACTGCAGGCTGTGGATCTGCTGGGTAGCAGGGGGCTGTGTCTGGGCACACTGGCCCAGTGGTGCCAGCCTGTCTGCAGCGGGGCCCTCCGCAAGGCAGCACCATCCTCTAGTGGCCACCAGCACGTGCTGCATCAGGGCCACTGCCAAGCCATTGCTGTGCCATGGCCAATGTCAAGCCACTACTGGGCCACTGCTGAGCCATTGCTGTGCCATGGCCACTGTCAAGCCAGCACTGAACCACTGCCAAGCCATCACTGTGCCACTGTCACTGGCTAGCCACTACTGAGCCACTGTGAAGCCCTGATATGCCACTGTCACTCGCTAGCCACTACTGAGCCACTGTGAAGCCCTGATATACCACTGCCACTGCCAAGCCAATACTGAGCAACTGCTGGGCCATCGCTGTGCCACTGCCACTGCCAAGCCACTGCTGAGCCCTCACTGTGCCATTGCCACTGGCTGTGACCAGCCTAAGCTGGGTTGCTCTTTCTGCTCTCTAGTCCACAAATGGGAATGTTGGCATTCTCATGCCAACAGAGGGAGAGAGGGACACCCTGGTGGGACCAGGGTCTCTGGTGTGTTTTCCAAATACTGGGACTCAGTCCCTTCTGTGGTGCACTGCAATGGCAGACAGCACTGCTCCTGCCTGTGGCATCATCCCCCAGTGCCCTGATAGCACAGAAGTTGCTACACCTGGTGAGGATGTGGTGCCTGAAATAGGCTCCAGAACTGACATCGATGGTGCCGAGACCAGTGGGAGAGGTGGGTGCGGGTAGGAGACAGTGCTGACAGGTCATGGCATGCAGAGACACCCAGCTGTGGCTGAGCACCAACAAGTGAGAAAGCCCTGTGACAAAGATGAGTGCAGACACTCTCCAGGAGGATGGCAGACCTGACAGCAGATGGCAAGTCAGGGTCTCCCACTCCAGCACCCACCACTGACCTGCAGAATGGCAAAGTCCTGGACAAAGCTACTGCATCTTCCACTGTAGACACACTCCCAAAACCAGCCTGCAACCTTGTTCCAAACAGCAGAGCCAGCCCTAAGCCTAAGTCGAGTGTTGCTCCTTAGAAATCAGCCTAAGCCCTACAGTCCTGGCCCTGGGGATAGCACATTCAGAGCACTGGCCCCAAGGCTGTGACAAGAAGAGGGTAAGCTGTAAGAATCAGCTAGTAGAGCAGGACTTTCCAGGTCTTGCTCTCCCACCCTCAGCTTGAGGCTTTGGAGAAGTTTTATATCACATTTAGGCTCAGAGCAATGTTTTCTTTGTGCTCCTCTTTATTTCCTGGCTTCAGGGAACAAACCTGTTCATGCAGCACAAAGGATTCTAGTGGGGCAAAAGGGGCTGGGCCAGGGCTGGACAGGAGGCTGCCAGGCCAGGGGCTGGCAGTCACTGAAATTGCACCTGAGTGCAGGTGGTTTGGGATGCCAGTCTCAGGAAGCGTGGGAGGGGCCCCCCCTTGTTTGCAAGGCTGTGCTCCCCCCGGCCCTTCACCCCCAGCACAGCTCCACCTGGGGACATCCTGGGAGCCTGTGGCACTGCTGGATGGCACCATAAGGGCAGGGGACACCTTGTATTCCAGGTATTGTGAAATAAGCAAGAGAATGAAGCTGAAATGCAGTTGTGTAAGGCTTGTTAAAGAGTAGGAGAGGGAATGGAGAGGGAGTGAATGCAGCAAGCCAGAGATCGACACAGCAGGGCTGGTCTCAGGGGGGTGAGCACAGAGCTCATTATGGGGACCTCAAGCATTGCAGCATGCACCTACAAATGGCCTTTCGAGGCTGTGCACTGGCAGTGGGGATGACGTCAAGCCACCACCGAGGGATAGTGAGGGAATGAGAAGGAGCATGACAGGGATGCTCCTGCCTGGTACTCACCTGGTGAAGTCGTCGTCTCCGATCATGTGCCGAGGGATAGGTGAGTACCGGGACGGAGTCACCTGGGGAGGGATGGGATAGGCAGGCTTGCTCTCAACGCTGCCCAGGTAGCCCAGACTGGAGTTATGGCTTATGTGGTTGTCAGCCAAGGCTGAGAAGGCTGCAGGGGAGGAGAAGGTCATCAGGAGCAGAAATCCATACACAATGAGGACATGGAGACCAGCCCAGCCCTGCTCCCCACCCCAACACACAGCTAGTAGAGCCCCACAGCCCCACGTGCCCGGCCAGTGGCCAGCGGCCAGCGGCGTACGTACTGCTGGCGTAGTCGGGGGGCGCGTACATGTCGTTGAGGTGGATGTTGCCGGGCTTGGCCACTTTCAGGTACACCATGTCAGAGGTGTTCTTCAGGGCGGCCACTGCCTCCTCGTGCCGCACGTCCTGCAGGTTTGTGTTATTCACCTGCCAGAGGAAAGGGCTGGGTGACACGGCTGAGCAGGAGGGCAGGGACCAGTGCAGCCCTGCGGGAGTGGTTTTCCATAGGGGAGGTGCCACAGTAGCTCCACAGGCATAGTCCCATCACCTTGGGTTTGGCCCTCCTGCCTGCAGCCATTACTGTGCCTGCCCTCCCACAGCAACATCCCAGCAGGAGCCCCAGGGAGGAGGGGTGAAGCTGCTGACAGCATGGGTGCTGGGTTCTGGATCAACACTGCATCACAGTGGAACCTGTTCAGCTTCACCTCACCGCTGGCGATGTCCATGGGGCTTACCGCAAGCAGCCGGTCCCCGATCTGCAGGCGCCCGTCCTTTTGGGCAGCACCCCCCTCGATGATCTTGGTGATGTAGATGCTGTTGTCCCCAGGGATGTGCTGGTTCCCGATGCCCCCTGCAATGCTGAACCCCAGGCCTGAGGGAGAGTGAGAAGGCAGGTGAGGAACAGACAGATAGACAGAGTCCTGGGCTGGCACCACAGCCCCTGTGCCTCACACCCTGCCCAAACCCAGCAGGCAGTGGGCCACCCTGCTGCTGCCTGGGGCCAGCCTGGCCACCGTGCACTGTATTGTGGGTCTGTCCCATACCCCATGTCCCACAGCATTCCACGCTGCTCAGCCACCCTGCAGCATCCCTCACTGCAGCAGTGCCACCTTGCACCCCACATCCCCTGTGAGGCCGCCCTGCATCTCATGACATCTCACACCGAGGCGTCACCCCACACTGTCCTGTGGAGCAGTGGGGCACCCTGGCCAAGCGAGCAGAGTGAGGGGTTCACCTTTGGGGCCCTTCATCAGGTTAACCTCCATGATGGTCTCTGGCGGGGGCTGCCGGCGGCGCACCACAAGCCGCACCACGGGGCCTGCTTCCTTCAGGGCCTCCACAGCTTTGCTGTGCACAACCTCAGAGACGTCCACGTCGTTCACCCGCAGCACGCAGTCATTCACCCTGTGGGCACACGATGGCCCTGAGCAGGATGCTTGGGGAACTACCAGCCCATGCCACCCTCCTCTGGTCACCCTCTGCCACCCTCCTCCAGCCACACAAATGAGAGCTGCTCAAGCTGGCTAGATCATGCCCTGCTGGGGTGAGAAAGAGGTCCCTCCCAAAGCAGGGGAGAGCAGAGCTGGTCCCTACAGTGCAACCCTGATGGAGATGGGAGATGAGAAGGAAGGCTGGATCCCTGCCCTGGCCCATAATGGGATGGATGGGAGCCCGAGCCTGATATGGGGAGGGGAGGATGGGTGGCTACAGACAGGAGGCTGGTGGCCAGGGATGGTGGACATCCCTGTCCTGAGGGGATCTGGCGGTGGGAAAGAGACATACAGAGGCCAGGGACCACGTTGGGAAAAGGGGTTAGGCCTGGAGGGTCCATGCAGAGATCCTGGGTGACCCCCTGGCTGCTCCTCCAGCCCTGTACTCACCCTAGACGGCCGTCCATGGCTGCTGCTCCCCCGGGGATGATCTTGGTGATGAAGATACCCGGGTCATCCGGAACATGGGGGTTGTCGATGCCTCCCGCTATGCTGAAGCCGAGGCCGGAGTTACCCTGTGGGAATTCAAACGCCGCGTCTTTCCCCCATGGGCAACTGCTTGCTGCCAGCCCTCCTTAAATGGTTCCCCCCAGCCGCGGGACTGCCTGGGGCGCAGGAGCCCCTACAGCATCTATCACACCCCGGGGTGGCCGGCCCAGGGGGCAGAGGGATGCCGGCCAGAGGAGAGGCTGGCGTTCCTCAG
Source organism: Promerops cafer (assembly GCA_013398275.1). Classification (NCBI taxonomy): domain Eukaryota; kingdom Metazoa; phylum Chordata; class Aves; order Passeriformes; family Nectariniidae; genus Promerops; species Promerops cafer. The sequence continues at coordinate 207,128 of VZSE01013519.1, forward strand.
CGGAGCGCTCGGCACAGCAGCGTGGAGCACTGAACAGATGGAGTGGGAGAGTGGGAGCCGCCGAGGACCTCCCTCACCAGCGCGTCTCCACGGAGAGACTAAGGCAGGCGGGGAGCTGGGGGAAGAGGAGGTGGTCCTTGGCGGAGAAAACCTCCCCTTGCTGGCTGCTCCCCAGGAGGAGACACCGATGCCGCAGCCTGCGCAGACCAGCGGGGATTGTGCCAGTCACCAGCATCCCACTCCTGCCCCTCTGCACCCTGGGATGTAGCCCTGGCACAAAGCCAAGCTGGGGACCAGCAACGCTGATGCCAAAATTTACAGGTTTGGGTGGAGGTGGCTATCAGGATGGAGTGGGCTTTCCAGTTCTGTCTCCTTTTCCTCACAGACGTGCTTGGAGCATCACTTGAGCTTCTCCTGCTGAGCTGTGCCTGGAGGGAATGCAGGGACCACAGCTCATCTCCAGGCCATTCCCCCAGCATCTCAGGATTGAGTGGCTGTGGCCCTGTGCCACCTCTCCCACTTGCAGGATGCTCATTAGTGACACACTCACAGGCACTGCTTCCAGATCCATGCTTGATGCAAGTGGACAATTCCTGCCTTTTTTGCTCTGCCTTGAAAATCAGATGGCTTCTCGCCTTGTTTCCTCACGTGGAAGAGCTGTCACTTAGTCACATACTATTGTGCCTGCCTCTCTCGTACACGAGTGGGCTCAGGCCAAGCTCTCCTGGCTGCTCATGGCCCCAGTGCTCAGTGGGAGATGAGGGGCTGCTCTGCTCTTCCAGGGGACCTGTGGCTGAGAGGGCCTCACTGGAACTCCATCTCCCATGATAATTTAGCACCAACAGCCAGCTGGGGCCTGCACTTATCCCCAGCAATTGTGCCCCAGCATCAGCTCCTGCAGCGATGCAGAGCTGGCTTTATGACGCTCATGACACAGCACCAGGAGCCACCAATGCCTGTCACTGTGCAGCGCTCCCGGATGCTCTCTGGCCAGCTGGGATTTGGCTGGCATGTGACACGGAGGCATTCAACAGTAAAGGGTCTGAGGCTGCTCTCTTTCCTCTGTGCTGGCTTCTGATTACCCTGTGCCTAGCTCAAAAAAGCTCCTTACTGTCACAGAGACCAAGCCTGGCCACAGCAAGGCAGGTGAGATTGCAAAATGATCTCCAGCCATTTTTGTGCCTGTCTATGGAAGGTCCTTGGATAGCTACAAAACCTGGAAATTATCTGGGAAGTGTTAATTTTTATTTTGATAAACCTCAAAAAGGAGTTCAAGGGATTTCTTAGCTGACATCAGGGTTGATGCCGGGGCAGCTCCTGCTGTGGACATGTGTGGTGGGTACACACAAAGCCATGTCCCTCTGCAGATTGTGTTTCTGCTATTATTGCCCCCAAAATGCTGCTGCATTTACGCTTGTCTTTACAACAAAGACGAGGATTAATAACAGTGACTGACCAGCGATTTTGGGGTACACTGAGGTCAATTCTGGAAGCCAAGCACCCCAGCAAGGGGACAGCCTCACCTGCAGGCACCAGGGTGCTTCTCCTGCATTAAGACAGGAGTGTTGGATCCCACCAGGGACCAGGTGAATGGGAAGGACCTGGGTATGGTCCATGCTAGCCCAGGCTGCTAAGCAGTGAGATTCCCTCATGGTTTCTTGCTGTCGGAGAATGAATTGCTGCTTGGGGCTTTGAAATGGGGGCATCAATGAGTTTTGCCTCTCTGTGTGGTCCTGCCAGCTCTTCCCCTGTTCCCACTATGGGCTGAGGACAGAGGATGCCCTGAATCCCTGAAACAAGGCTTTTGCCTGTGACTTGGGCCCGGAGCAAGAAGCACTTAGCCTGAGAAGGAAGGAACCCCTGGGCTGGTTTTGTCAGGCACGCCGGGGAAGCGGTGGGTGAGGCGGCAGCCCCAGATAACCTTCCGTCCACCCACCTCTGTGATGCAGAGCCAAGGGAAGGAGGGAGATGACTAAAGGCAAAGAGGAACAGAACAATGAGCGATGTGTCTTCCCCTGCAATGCCGGCCACGCGGCGAGGCTGAGCGCCGGGCACGGCAGCGAGGGGGAGGCAAGGTGTGCTGGGGAGAGCCACGGGCAGCCTCCCACCACAGCCATTCCCAGCCAGCAGGGCTGGGCCTGTCTCTCGGAGTAAACCCTGGGCCAGCTTCTCCCACTCCCTCTCCATCCCTCCTCCCCTGCTGCTTCCTGGGCAACAAGAAAGGCCTTCGTGCTCTATGTGGTGCTGGCTTGCCCCTGGATAAACCCCACACATGGGGGGAGCTCATTCTAGCTCGGCTGGTGTGGCACATGCCACCACCTCTGTGTTGCCAGCAAAGGAAAGGCTTGGGCAGGAACTTCCTCCATTGTGGTTTGTTTTACTGAATAAGCTGTTCTTGCAGCTTAGCATCCCGAGGCAGTGTGCCCTAGAGTGACGGGGAGCCTGTGGCAGGGTGGCTTTGGTCCCTGTGCCCAGCTGTGGGGTGCACCCACCCGTGTCTGCACAAGCAGAGCTCCCCACACCTCTGCTTTGTGACAAAGAGAGTGACAAAGAGCCTCCCCCCATGCTCTGCGCTGATGGGTTTGTGGGGGTGAGGGTGTGAAAGAGGGAGACAAGGGAAAAGCCCTCCTCCCTCCCTTCTGGAGGGGTGTGCAGGGGGAGAGGGGGGCATTAAGCCCACCCTGGTGGGAGCCAGGCTGGCAAAGCAGGTGCAGCACCCGTGAAAGCCTCCAGAGAGAGCGGGAGCAGAGACCAACCTCTCCCCATCAGCCGTGCAGGGACGTGTGGGGGCCAGCTGTGCCGGGGCGTGGGTGAGTGGGACGAGGCTGCTGGTGGGTGAGTAAGGAGTACTTACCCTTTCCAAGACGATCTCTTCGTATTTGAACATCCCATCACTGCCATTCATCTGGAGAGAGGGAGACAGTGTGTTACGACTCTCTGCTGGTCCTGGGGGAATTTGTTTTTCCTCTCTGGTAGCTGAACATGAAGAATCCAACCTAAAAGCTGCACCATCACCCCTGAAAAAACCTTAAATGCAACTGCTTGAGCCTGCCCTGGAATTAAACCATGTGCTGCTTTTCTCTCTGGGCATGAGCCAAAGCCCACTGACTTTAATGCACTTCTGTGCAAAGCCTTTATTCTCCCGGCTCATTTATCCAGCCATGAAAAGGAACACAACCAAAGGCACAAAAAGAAATAACACCTTTGTTACGCAGCATATAATTAACCTCAGGAATTCACTGCTTGAGGAAGGGAAGAGAGGGGGTCGGTCCATTTAAAGGGAAAAAATGTCTGTACATAATAACATAATAAACACCTTTAGCAGCTTATATTTTTTAAATCTTTTCATAGCATGACTGTATTAACAGGAAATTCAGAATAATTTATTCTACGAAATTAGTTGGGTGCAAAGGAAACAAGGTGTGAGAGAGTGGGGCACAGTAAGAGGTGAAAACATTGTGATGCCCTTATGTACAAAAATGGTGTAGCCTGTCTCAGTGCTGTACACCACACTGATCCCCAGGCTTAAAAGTCTCCCATACCCAAAGTATCAAAGCAGAGCTCTTAGAAACATAATGAATAGAAACAAAAAGGGATGCAATTGTAGGCTGTGAAATGGTAAATGTAGACTCAAAAAAAAAAAAAATTCCATTTTCCTCATAATCAACAATGCACAGGAAAAATGTAGCAGTTTCACTCCTGATCATCAGGATCAGGCCAGAAACAGCTGCCAAGGTCTAAAATTTAGCAAGATTTGCAATGCCATTGGCTACTGAAACAACCAACACTTAACAGCAACTGTTTCAAAGAAAACTGAGTTGGAAGGGAACCAAAGGGTCATGGAATCCAACTCCTGGCCCTGCACAGTCCCCCCAGCAATCCCACCATGTGCCTGAGACTGTTGTCCAAATGCTCCTGGAGCTCTGGCAGCCTTGGGGCCATGACCAATCCCTGGGGGGCCAGTTCAGTGCCCCATCACCCTCTGTGTGTAAAACCTGGTCCTAACATCCAACCTAAACCTCCCCTGACACAGCTTTATGTCCTCCCCTCAGGTCCTGTCTCTGAGCACCTGAGAGAAGAGGTCAGCACCTGCTCCTCTGATTCCCCTCACGTGAAGCTGCAGGCTGTGGTGAGGTCTGTCTGCAGCCTCCTCTTCTCCAGGCTGGATAAGCCAAGTCACCTCACCCTTTCCTCAGAGGGTCTCCTCTAGGTCCTTCACTACCTTTGTAGGCTCCTTTGGACGCTCTCTAACAGCTTTACATCCTTTTATTGTGGCCCCAGGACCCGAGGTGAGGCTGCCCCAGTGGGAGCAGAGCTGGCCAATCCCTCCCTTGCCTGTCAGGTGATGCTGTCCCCGCTGCACCCCAGGCCAAGGCTGGCCTTTTTGGCTACCAGGGCACACTGTTGACTCACATTTGTTTTGGAGGGGACTGAACTCAACCTCATAATTTGAGTCATTCTGGGATACAAGGGATGGGACATGGGTAGTTGTGTATGACAAGGCAGAGGCAGCAGAACCCTGGACTCAGCAGGCAACACACCTCTCTCACTGTGCGTGCAGTCCTGCCTCTGCCTGTGGCCTCTGGGCAACATGCAGGGTTCCTCATCTGGGTTTTACATCCACCATTAACTGATGGCTCATAGATCATATGGAGCCACTTTCTGCATACGTTCTGTATCCCAAAGTGGAGCTGACATGCCTTTGTTTGGACACAGTTCTCCTCTGAGGCACCAGCATGCTGGCTGTGTCCTGCTTTCCTAGCTCCTTGCTATCTGCCCCTGCAGGGGCACAGCCCTGCCATCCTCCACACCCCCAGAGTGCTGGGTCACTCCATGGCAGGGGACAGCAACCATCATTTATGCTAAAGCCATCATCTGACACCACAGAAGAAAACCCAGCGAGGCAACGGTGAGGCCCCATTGATAGGCAGGAAGAGGAAAAAGGAGTTTTTCTAGGTGGCAACAATCAGGGGCCCAGGCCAAGGAACAGTTCTGCAGCACAGGCACTGGAAAAGGGCTGTGCCCCCTGTGACACACACCCCCTCATCCCCTACCCTGGGATGCCAAAGCAATCCCACACCCCACACTGCGCTTCAAGGATGAGGCTGGGCAAAGAAATGGGAATGTGGCTCCAGGGAGCACAGGCTGAGTGTGTTGTCCCTCCTTGGATGTGCCCTGCGCCTGGTGCCTTTCAGTCACAGGAAGATTTCAGGGGACAGTTCAGGGTTGGGACATCCAGATACTCCAACAGCAGAGTGCTCAGATCCTCCCAGCGCATTGGGAAAGGCTTTGGCCAGCTCTGACAGGAGGATTTTGCAGCAGAAAAGCACCGGAAATGGTGGGATTAACCCCCAGCAGGATCCCTGACAGCCTCAGAGGGTCAGGGACACATGGTCAGTGTCACCTTCTGCCACAGTGCAGTGGCGCTGTGTCGCTGTGCTGTGCTCCTGTGGGCAGAGGGGCATTGCTTCCCTGGCCACAGGCTCTCCCTCTGGCATGGGCTGCCTTTCCCTCCTCTTATGTTCCCATACTGACTAATCCGAGGTGCAGCTGGCTCGCTGGCCCGTGCCACCCTCCGAGCCTCCCTCGGCACAGCCTCCCTCGGCACAGCCTCCAGCCCATCCCCTCGCTGCAGTTGGCATCCCGGTGCGTGGGGCGCAGCGCCGCCTCTCCCCGGCTTTCCAGCAACTCAGATTCCTGGCACCCTTTGCTACTACACACATTGTCCTCTCTGCTTTGGCATTCAACACAGTTGCCACACAGCCAGCCATATGCACACCCACGGCCGCAGAGGAACGGCGTACACATCCCTCCAGGATGGGGATCTGCAGAAAGCTGTGACAATCTGTGAGCCGTGGTGAGAGCCAGCGTGCGGGCCCCGCCAGCGGCACCCGGGCTGCACCGACGGCCCAGCACACAGCCAGACACCGGCTGCTGCCAGGCAGGTGGGCTGGGATAGCCCCGCTCCCCAAATCCCCGCGCTGCCGATGCCGAGCGCTGTTTGCGCTGCTCCCGGAAAAGCCGCGGGGTAGGTGCTCGCTTGGCGCGGCGTCGGCTGGGGGCAGCCTGCACTGGCCAGGCGTGCTGGGGTCAGCCAGACCTGACCAGGAAGTTTTAGCTCTGGTTATGTTTTCAAAATTCACGCAATGGAATGCCAGTTAATGGTATAAGGAAGCCAAATGAAGAACTTAATATATACCATGTAACCAAGGGAACAAGCCAACAAAGCAAACGTTCCAGCGTTAGAAAATCAAATACCAGTCACTTGCTGACGGCAAAAACCTCCCCATGATACCCACCAGAGCTGCCAGGACCTGGCTCTGCCGCAGGCTGTTCCCCCTGGCCTTTGACAGTGCCCTGTGCTCCTCCCCACATCCTGTTTGGGGCCATCTCCCGTGGGAAGATGCCTGGCTCTGTCACCTCCAGGGCGGGAGAGCACACCACACCCTGCTCTCCTCTCCTCGTGTAACACCTGCAGAGCTGACAGGAGTGTCAGGGGCTAATTATGTTCCCAGCTTATTGCTGTTCCCAGCATATCCTGATCCTAAGCATCACCTGGTTTCTCATGGAAAAGAGTATGGGTATTTTTTTCCAGGCCCTTCCCATGCAACAAGCCCACCTGAGGGCTCAGGAAGCTCACCTTTAATGGCCCTCTCCTCTTTTGAGCAGGAGGGAAATAGTTACCGATGGTGCCATTTAGCTCATCAACAGAAGGCTGCAGAGTTAACACTCATCTGATAAACAGAAGAGCACACACCTTCCTTCCAGAGCTACTGCAAGCTGTCTGCAGGCTCTGCCGGCCAACACCGCCACAGCCCACGTGGAGCACCCCTCGGAATTTGCTGGAGAGTAAGGATTCCAGGTGGGTTTTTGGGCTGGGGCGGGGGGGGGTTGGCTGTATTTCGTGGTTTTGCTTGTTTGCTTGTTTTCTAAATAAAAAAGAAGGCCAGATTTATTAGACAAAGATCAGGTTCCTCAAATGCAACCCAGATAGGCAACCAGGCTGCAAGAGCAGATAACCTGCAGGACGGATAACACCACTCACAGTCCCTTTGGAGCAAGATCCTGCCCATATCCTGTGCTTGGGATGCAACGAGGACAAACACTGGGACCTGCTGGTGGAGCAGCTGTTTATTGAGATACTGGAGAGGGTCTGAAGACCAGAGAGCCAGCCCTTGGTTGTGCCAGCCAGCTCTGGGTGTAGAGGGCACCTGGCAACGCCCTACACCTGCCCCAGCACGGGGAAAGGGGAGCAGCCCTGTGCCAGGGCAGTGGGTGCAAGGGGCACCTCCCCGCTGGCACAGGCACCACCAGTGCTGGCACAGGAGAGCTCTCCCTGCCTGCACATGGCAGGGGGCCCAGGGAAAATAGGTCAAGAGCTCCCTCCCTTCACGTCCCCGCGTCCCCGTGTCCTGCCGCAGCGCTGAGACCTACTGACTCGCTTCCAGCTATCCCCTGGCCTCAGCCCCCTCGTGTGCAGCGCTCACGGTGCTGGCCTGGTGCAGAGTGAGTACCTGCCCTGTTTCTGGTCAGCCTTTTGCCAGAGGGCCACGGGGACCAACCTGCTGAGCTTGGGCGGAGTGAAGGGGTTTGCAGCCTGACAACCCCAGCAACAGCTGGGAGGACACCACAGCCATGCTGCCTGCAGGAACTGGCACTGGAATGTGCCCCAGCCAGCACTTGGGACCAAAGTGTGAGAGACTCACTGGCTGAGATCACGTTGGAAAGCACTTGTCTTCCTCAAACCTGGCTTTTAAGCGACTGAAGGTGATTGCACCTCACTGCTGGGCAATGAGGCACCAAATCAGGCTCCAAGGACCCAGACTCTGAAACCTTCAACTCCTCGAGGGCTTAGGAGTGACTTTCCGTGCTCATTTTGGAACTGCCTAGCAGCAAGAAGTTGTTTTAGCTTCAGAGAGGCAGCTCTGAGATGCAGAGACCTCATCTGCCATGGAAACTCTGTTTCCAGTTCTCAGTCTCCCCATTATGGACATGCTGGGCAAAATACACCAAGATGTGAAACTGTGAGCAGCAACCTGGAGGGTATGGGTGATGCCCTCCAGCACTCTCCTTAAAATCATCAAGGGATGGTTTTAATACTGCAGGCATTTTATAACAGGTTATTTGGGTTTTTACACCCTGGGGGTGCTGGGCTCTGCTCAAGCCACACACTGAGCCCCAGCCATCCCAGTGCTGCAGCTCCCACCTTCCAGTGCTGCTGGTGCTACATGCTCCTGGGGATGGAAGTGGGTGGATGGGGACATTGAAATGCAGAACAGACTTCTTGATAAACAGTCGGGGCCAAATCAAGCCCAGCAGCCAGTCCAATGCAATCAATGGAGCTAGAACAGGAAGGAACTAAACTACATCCATCTGTTTATCATTAAGGAAAGCAATGAATAGTTAAGTAATTAAAGACTGGAAGATGTGACTTTAACCCTTCCAAATACATACTGTACCAACGGGCTCCAGATTTTGTGTTTGTAAAAAAATCCCATGCTTCCAGATTTGGCATTTTGGTGTTTGCAGCAAGCTCCTGGAGTGGCTCCTTTGCTGACCTGGGAGACTGCTGAGGTTTTGGGGAGTTGTTTTCTCTGAAGCCTTAGGAATCAAGCACCCCAGAGAAGGAAAAGATGGAGCAAGGCTTGTTTCCTGGTATAATGTGAAGTAGAAGGCAAGAGGGTTTCCAGGCTGGATGCCGAGGAATCAAACTGAGGTGTCTCCCCTGCTCTGGGCACAGGCTGCTCCAGGCACCCCAGTGGTGACACACACCAGATCACAGCCAGCAGAGCACAGCTACAAACTGGTGGCCCTTTTGACCCCTTCAGGACAGTTGCTCCCAGCATGTTCTGCTGAGTTTGGAAGGATGGGATCAGCGACTGCCACCCCCAGCACGATGCTGGCATCTGTCTGGGGTGCAGAGCACCCCCTGAAACCCTGCCACAGTGCAGGGAGAAGGGGTTGACAGGAATATGGAGGTGGAGGGAGAGGGAGGGATGTGAAGTTAATGAGCTGGAGTACAGGGAAGCAGCCAGGAGGGCAGGAAAGTGGAGTGCAGTGCAGTGGAAGGAGTGGTTGCTGCCCCGCATGAGGGCTCCCAGAGGTTCCTGGCCTTTGCAGGGCTCAGGAACCTGCCTGGGGTGACAGAGCCTGTCCTTGGCCCCTGGGCTCACCTCTCATTGTCCTTGGGCACACAGGCAGGGAGGAGGGATGGGCACGGCTGGAGTGTGGCAAAGGATGCAATGCTGGTGCCTGCAATGACGACTGGGCAATGTTCCTCCAAAGGTGTGACATTTTGTACTGAGGGAAGGTACAAAATGGATGTGAAAGTAGACTTTCCATCCAGGAATACCTCCCTGCCCTGCCCTGCCCTGCCCTGCTCACAGCACACTTCTCACTTGCTCCGGTCCAGCATGATGGTGGTCCCTTCCCTCCAGGAGACACTGCCCTTTTTCCAGTTCCCTGTAGAACAGCCAGGAGAGTGCAGGCAGGAAGCTGCAGCATGGCACTGCCCTGCAGCATGGCACTGCCCTGCAGCCAGGGTGCCTAGCACAGTGAGGGAACCTCCAACACACAACCCCCTGCCATGCCATGTTTGGGGAAGGTAACCTTTGAGGACAGCAGCTCCCCTCTGTCATCCATACAAGGCTTCTGGACCCAGGACCACCACGCTGAGAGATGCACCACTGCCTTCCTCCCCAGTGTCAGGTAGCTTTAATTCAGGCTCAATTAAACCATCAGCCAGGGTTGGAAAGGTCTCAGCCAGGCTTTCCTTCTTTTCTGTAGCTCTTCTCAACCAGCCCAGTACAGCTCTGATGTGCCCTGACCCCAACGCAAGCTGTGGGCTGAGATCTGCATTTTTCTACAGGGGAAATTCAACCCCCAGAAGTCACCTGTGGCCCACTACCCTGACCCCAAAGATGAACCCACCCCAGCTCTGAGTCCTGGTGCTGCGTCACTGCTGTGGAAGGCAGCTGAAGTTTGATGCATCAGAAGTGAACCCGATGCAAAGCACCCAGCCCTGGCAAGCTGTTAACTGGGCTCCTTTGGACAAAAAAAAGAAGCACCCCACAGGCACAGAGCCAGTGCTGCTGGCCAGAAACCCATGCTGGCCACCCCCCTCCCTTCATCTGCCCAGCAGGAATGAGTTACAAATGTTCTGGGGACTGATGCAGCAGGATGCAAACCCTGTCTGCAACAAACTGAGGAGGATTATCTTGTACTACGCCAGGAGTGCCACATGCACTGTGGCTGCAAACACACTCACCAAGTACTGCTCAGCTGCTGGCAGCCTTCCATGGGAGAGGAGCAGCATCTCATGGGCCCTGCTGCCCTGAGGACTGGTGAGGGACATGCCAGCAAGCACCCAGAGAGCCCTGCCCCCCTCCTGAGGGGCCGGGGCTGCCTAAGGAGGATAAGGCAGTGCAGGAAGGTAAAGGATGGCCCCCCTGCATGGGAGGCAGAGGAAATGGCTGTATGATTAACCACAACCAGCCTGGATCCCCAGCTCCTTTGCCGAGGCCCTTTGCCTTGTACCTCCCTGTGCTGCAGACCCCAGCACTGCCTGCTGCTGGCCTTGGTTCTGAGCAGCGTCACCCAGCCCCAGAAAGGTTTAGGGGTGGGACATGGCGTGGGTATCAGGATCTTCTGCTGCCTTACCAGGGCCTCCTTGAGCTGGAAAAGTCTTTCCTGCATTGCTGAGCAGGGAAAATGTAGCACTTGATCAAAGGAAGCAAAACGAAACCGGGAGACTTACAGAGAGCCCTTGTTCCAGCGAGTCTGTATTCACGATAATGGGAGCGGGGTTGGCCTGTGAGGAGACAAAAGTGGCATGTCACCAAGCTGAGCGATGAAGCCAGCCCTTCGTGGTGCACTGCCTCTGCCCTGGCCATGCCATCACAGACCTCCAGGCCAGGCAGCAGGGAGAGATTCAGGAAGGGCTCTGTTTGTCCCTCCTCCTGGGACAGCAGCAGGGCCACAGCACGGCTCTGGGTATCAGTGCTGTCCTCAGACCTGGTGTGTCCCAAACACCCCATGGCCTTGGCTGCTGGGAAGGAGATAGGGAAGATTGGAGATTCTCTCAGGCTTGCGTCAGACTCCCACCAGCACCAAAATTTATGTGAAATTCACACTAGTGAGGGGTTAGGAGAGATGAGGAGTAGGGAAAGAAGCCTTTCTGAGGGAGCAATTTACTGCCAGCACACCAGGCCTTCAAGCACCTTCTAACAGCTGCTGTTCCTTCTAAGCACAGGGCCACCATGCCCTGAGAGAGGTGACAGCATTTGGTCCCTTATCCTCATTACTCCTGGGGTAAACCCCGTGCTCGGCAGCCTCGGCTCATCCTCCAGAGCAGCACACGCATCCTCCTGTCCTGAAGGGCTCCCCGGGAGCCTCGCTCCGGGTCCCTCCCGGGCTGCCTCTGCCCTCGGCTGGCTGCACATCGCAGGGCAGACGCGTGCGGAGGGCCGGCCCGGGCAGCCAGGCAGGGACGGAGGAAGGGCGCGCGGGTCTGCCAGAAGAAGAGGATGGGCGAAGATGCAGCGCAGTAGGCCCGGAGGGGCGGGTGAGGCCAGGGGAGGGTCGGGACGGGATGGGACGAGACGGCTGGAGATTAGGGACGGCCGAAGGAGGGACAGGACAGGACAGGACAGGACAGGACAGGACAGGACAGGACAGGGCAGGGCAGGGAGGACAGGACGGCCAGAACGATGGGGCGGCTGGAGGAGAGACGAGACGGGACGGGACGGGACGGGACGGGACGGGACGGGACGGGACGGTCGGAGGAACCGGGGTGGGACGGCCCGCGATCAGGGACGAGGGCGGCCGGAGGAGGACCAAGGGCGGCCGGAGGCACGGGATGGATCGGGCGGCCGCAGGAGGAGGGCCGGGCCGGTGGGTAAGAGGGTGCGGGCCGGTGGAGGGGCCCCGGGCCCCGCTCGCCGCCTGCGGGTCCCGCCCGCCGGAGCTGTCCAGCGCCGCCGGCTGCTGAAGGCGCGGGGCTCCGCGGAGCCTCCCCGGGCTTGGGCGGGGGCGTGAGGGAGGAGCGGCCAAAAGGGAGAGGCAAAATCCCAAGGCTGACGTTCCTCGCCGGCACACAACGGAGCAGTGCAAAGCCTGGAACGTCAGCGGTGAGCTGGAACCCGCTTCATCATCCCAAGGCTCGTGAGGAGAACAGCAGCCAGAGCGAGACACGCGAAGAGACACCAGCTCCGGGGGGAGGCGAAGGGAACCGTCTGCCTCAGGGCATCACGAACATCAGAGTCAGCAACCAGCGAGTCAAGGTGTGGGCTAGTGAAGCAATTACCAGGGACCACTGTCTGTCCATTAGCAGGGGTGTTGCACCACACGGCCCAACAGCCTCTGAGTCTGTGATATTTTCACAGGAGCCAGTTGTCTCCTTACCGCCCTTGTCTGGGTTTACCCGCCCCTGACTGAGACCAGCCTTCCCCCATAACCCAGCACGGCAGTCCCCACCGTGTCCTGTTTTAGTTGACCCTATTTCTAGACTATTCACTCCCCTCAATTAGTGGATGAGAGAGTTAAGGACCAACCAGACTGTGGTTTAAATCCTGCCCTGGAAGGTCCTGCTCTCATACGGATGGAGCAGGAGGTAGTTAATTTGATTTATTCAGATGCTTTCTGATCTTTCCTGCAGCTGTAACTATTGGTTACAAAACCATAGTTTTTATGGCAATTAATTCTCTAGCTCAGGCAAATATGACCACTTCCAAGCAGTCCTGCCAAACCCCTCCCCCATACAAAAGAGAATCACAATTTTCAGGTCCAGTGTCTTGGGATCTCCAAGGCCCAGAAGCAATGTTGAACTGGGAATATCCCCTCTCTGGCAGTGCACAGTCCTTGTATTTAATCCAGATAATTTGAGAGATAGAATATATTAAACCTGGCAGTGGCTTTTATTAGTCCCCAGTGCAATTCTAGGAAGGGATTCCACATTTCAAGGCAGGAAAGCAGCACTTCTACTGCCAGCAATTAACAACCGGTAACACATCAAGGTTTGCACATACAGATGCCAGCTCTTATTAGATGAGTTTCCAGGAAGGATGCAGAAAAAGCAGCCTAAGTGAATGTAGCCCATCACTTGCCCCATGATTTATAAAAAGAATTCAACTCCACAAATGATGCTTTGGATCCCTCCCAGGGAGAAGTGCTCTATATAATACTGTTATAGAGGCTTTTGCAGGTCCAGCCTGAGTCCTCCACTGAGCCCCACTGCACTCTTTGTTGAATTAATAATAGCCCAAAAATCACACATCACATTGCCTCGCTCACACAGTGGTGAGCCCTAAGGACATATTTTGTTTAGCCTGCTCCCTGTGCACTGAGCATCCTTTGCAGCCATTCCACACTAGTGATTTTTTCCATCTCAAAATACTGCTAGGAGCACAATTTCCCACTCAGGCTCCAGATGGGACCCAGGAGATACCGAATGTGAGTGGCTGCTCTAAAACAGAGTCACACATGGTTAGGAAGAACTCAGACCAGGAAATCCCCACTTGCCTCCTGTGGCCAGATATTCCAACTACTACAAGAAAGGTGTTTGGGTATTAGTTCTGACTTCCACTTGCAAATATTTCAATATTTGCACTTTGCCTGTCCTACTGAAGAGACAGACAAGACCTAAGACTCAGAAATAAGCAGAGCACCTGAAGATAAAAGCTTTTGCCTCCCTCCACCAGTCAGGCAGAGGTACGGAGCAGCTCTGCTAGCCAGGGGAGGAGAAAGAGTGTCATAATTTTTTGCTGGGCAGCAGGAATGTGCTGGTGAATTAACCATGCCCTCGATTCTATAGGGAACGGTAAGTAATTTATGTCCTAAGGAGCAGGGGTTTGCTGCAGGGAGGAGAGGGAACAGGGCTGTGCATTCAGATCACATTCAATGGGAGCTGTCAAATCTCTTCCACCTAAACCTCTTCATCACCATATTATTTACCAAGCTCTGTTTGTGCTTTGGGGGTTTTACGAATGGAAAGAGAAGAGGTCCAAGTCCCACAGTAATCACTCCATGGCAGCAGGATCACCAAAGCCCAGTGGAGCAGGAGGTGCCCTGAACTCTCTCCATCAGGCAGAGGCACTTGGTCTCAGGGGATGGAAGCTGCAGGGACTCAAGGAGGACCTTGGGGAGTGAGGAGAGCACAGCACAGATGCAGAGAGATTGATCTGGGCACAAAGCCAGCGAGGCAGAGGACAGCTGTTGAGAAAATCTGGGCAGCAACAGGAGTCAAAGGGAACCATGGTGAAGGGGGATGAAGTTTGAAGGTCAGGATTCCAGAGCTCTCTGGTCTCATGGGGGCTGAGCGAAGCAGAGCCTTGCATTCACTGAGCTCTGCACGACAGTCCTAGTGGCAGCCACAGCCCAGGTGCTGATGGAGGGAGCAGCAATCTGCCCCAGGCAGCCCCCAGAGAGGGACTGGCTCCCTGTGGAGACCTTGGGAGGGCATTGTGCCTGTTTGGGGCGGCTGCCTCTGTGGTTCCAGCCAGGAGGATGCTGTGGGTTTGTATGCAGGGCAGAAGGGATGTGTCCTCCTCTACAGGCTGGAGCAATACCACTGCAGCAGGTGCAGGGAGCAGCCAGGCAGGCCAGCAGTGCTCGGAAAAAATCTCAGGCACAGGATTAGGCCTTTCAGAAGCACTTTTAGATATCCCCTCTGGGTAGTGATCTGAGAGGCACTGCTGCTGTTTGGGCTCCACTTGGGCCGTGGCAGCCCAGTGACACTAACACAGTCACCTGGCAGCACCAAAGCCCCAGACATCTACAGGTATGACCCCTCACCTCAGGTTCTACTGCTGTCGTCTGCTGGCACAAAGGTAGGAATTGCAAAACATGATGATTTTCCAAAATTTCCAAGCAAAAGAAAAGCTACAATTATGTTCAAGTGGAGGAGGTTCACTAGCCTGCTGCTGAGGATTGGGTCCTGCTCTGTGGCATTTCCCCGAGGACTGCTCTCAGGGCTGGCACACAGGAGCTGGGCAGGGAGACTCTGAACTGAAAGCTCAAGACAATGTCTCCAGAACTGAGATCCCAAAGCTTTGCCATAGCTTCACATCCTCCACAGAACCGGCATGAGGGCCAGCCCACAGAAGTCAGGAGACACGTACCTCCTGGAGGCAAAATACACCTGCTACAGATGTCCCGGGACAAGGGCAACTGGACTGTGATCACATATAAACACATTTCCATCTTAACCAGCAACAGCAATAACAGCAGCCTCCAGAGATGGCAAACACCAGGCCAAACACACAGAGCTGCTCTCTGCAGGAGGGTGGTGTGTCCCACGTGTCATGCAAGAAGGAATGTGCAGGACAGAGTGACTACTTGAGACACTGGGCTAATGCATGAGAAGCAAAGTACTAATTTAACTCCTTTATTTCCCCAGACTGGATCAGAGTGAAAATTCAATCTGTCTTTTAATATCCTTTGTTTCATATCATCTGAGGTATAATACTAGCACTCACGAGGAAATGGCTCTGGAGATAAGTGAAATTTGGTCTTTACATCCCTTTAAAAGCTCTCAGGGGCAGAGGTCACAAGTGGGGAAATGCCCAACAGAATTATCTAATCAGGGCCGACACTGAGCTGCTTGTCAGCTCCATCTGCTTTGATTTTTTTTAAAAGGGTGTTAAACCATGGGGAAAGCTGTGCATGTACAGCTATGAAAGCAGCTGCTCTGTCGCAGGACCAGCCGTGTCCAGTTGTGGCTGTGAACAGGCAGGTTCTGGCGCGGGGCTGCCGAGGGAGGTGCGGTGCTGCCAGCGGGGTCGGCTGCAGGATGCCCCGACACCAGCAGGATCCTGCTGCCGTGGGGAGCGGGTTTGCACCAAGCTGGTGAATCAATTTCACAGGAACAGGCCCAGGTGCAGCACACACGGAGAGCCCCTGCTCACTGCCACTCACCCTGATGAGCACTGACTCGCTCACCTGCTTGCTGCCAGGCCTGCCCGCCCTGCGCCCAGATGTTGGATTTCCCAATGTTGGGCTACTTCCTGCACCAAGCCTGCACACGTAGCTCCCACTGCACCCGAGAGGACACAGCTCCTCCACAGCAACCTGTACTCGAGGTCAAGGCCAGACAGAAACCCACTCTTGAGGCTCCCTGAGGCAAGGAGGGGATGAGTCTCGGCTCTGCCCCTGCTGGAGAGCAGGTGTGTAGAGCAGAGAGGTGCTGGCATCTTCCCTCCAGGTTGCTCCTGGCCCCTAAAAGACCTCCTTGGTTTTCACCTGGCTGTGTCCAAGGAAGCCACCTCACAGTCCCCCTGTTAGGAAGCAATGCATGGCATATCCCTTCCCAGACTGAAGCCTGCTCCCAGCTGGCCCATGAGATGTAGGGCTTTTCTGACATCTCAAGACCAAATCCATGCTTTGACCTAACCCTTCCATTCTCAAGGGGAGAGGTGCCACACTGCTGCCAGGGCTGGTCCCATCCTCACAGATCCCTGTGCTCATCTCTCTTTGCTTTCCTGGGCTTTACATGGTGGCCGGAGCTGAGGTTGCTTGGAAGCATCAACAGAGCTGGAGATCTCTGAGTTGATCCTTCAGGGTCGCTGCAGGCTGGGACAGAGAAAGGGAGCAAAAGAAAACAGAGGATGGAAACTTTTGGAGGCTGAAGAAGTTCTTGGCCAGAGATGAATCACCCTTCCTTTTAACTGGGCTGGATAAGGTAACTCTCTCTGCACTTTTTCTCACCTCCTGAAGAGCAACCTGTTGGCTGACATGGTTTGGGCAGGGGGAGGACACGACCCAGTGAGCGTGCCTGCATGAAGGGGAGTGACAGGCTGAGCCTGGCCCCTGCCCTCCTGCACAGCTCAAAACGTGGCATCAGTGATGCAGGGAACGACGCTGGGGCTGACTATGGAGCTTGCAGGTGCCCGCACCCCCTGCGTCAGTCCCGTCCAGCCAGGTGCCAGCTGCTGCCTGCGTCCCCGTGCTCGGCTCCCAGCCAGCCTGGTGGCCTGCAAGCCAGAGCAGCCCTTCTCTCCAGGCTGCCTCTGGGAGATGCCGAGCTGGGCTGTTTTGGTGGCGTGAGCAGGCTGCGGGGCCATGGCAGCAGAGCCCCTGCCCCACGGCTGCACCTTGGCGCCGGCTCAAAGCACCGCGGCCATCCGGAAACAGGGAACACGGGACTTGAAAGGTCCCTGGTCACAAGGATCTTTGGCAAAGCCACTGAAATGCCCAAAGTGTAATGTGAACACAAGCAGCTACTGAAGGTTTCATCTTTGTTTTGGTGCCTTTTTTTTTTTTTTTAAGGGTAGCTTAAATAGGGCCTGGAAAAAGCCTTTACTCAGTAGCAAAGGAAGAAGGTTTCCCAAAGAGAAGCTCTGTCGAATCTAAGTTTCCATTTAGAAATCATTAAGGCCAGGGTGTTCAAACTTGAAAGTTAGACATCCTGTTCCAGGCTCAGCCCACTGAAATAAGTGACCCAATTTGCAGAGCTGCTGGGCTTCAGTAGCTTCTCTTTGACCTGGCGGTACCAAATAAAATTGACTTGATTCCTTTTTACACAGGAAGAGTTGTTATTATCTGAAAGAGTCACATGCTTTTATCTTCCTCTCAGACAAATACATATGTATAGGGGGGAAAAAAGAGAATAAGGACCAGTGTTAAAATAAAGATTTCTTTGGTTCCTGGGATTCAAATATCCTAATTTCTTCTTTTCAGTAAGTTCCAGTGCACACCCAGCTAACAAGTGTTAAGAAACCTGTTTCCGTGGGGAAAAAATCAAACCAAGATCCATCAACAGAGATTCAAGATAAATTCTACTTAATACAAAGGTGACAAGAAGGTATCTAGGGCCTGGTCCGGGGTGCTCTGAAGCACTACATGTTCCCAAAAATAATTACACCCTCGGAGCAGTTCTTCCGCAAGCCCCATCAAGCGAGCTCTGCAAGCTAAACTGCAAAGTTCATTCCAAATTCAGGTATTCTGAACTTGTTAAACGCTGTATTAAAAGTTTTCATCTCTAAGTCCCTGATACACGCTCCCAGCATATTGCTGGATTTGCAGCGAGGGCCCTTGAGGACTCCCT
Organism: Promerops cafer; assembly: GCA_013398275.1. Taxonomy (NCBI): domain Eukaryota; kingdom Metazoa; phylum Chordata; class Aves; order Passeriformes; family Nectariniidae; genus Promerops; species Promerops cafer. The sequence goes on from VZSE01013519.1 coordinate 225,168, forward strand.
ACATCATCCCATCTTTGCATGTGTTAAAACCAGCTGTGAGCATTAACACAGCCCACTGCACCCACAGTGCTGGCACAACCTCACAGCAAGGGCTACACCCATCCCCGAATCACAGCTGCCAGGCTGAGCCCCAGGCTCCCTGTCCCTCCTGCCAGCATGTGGGGTTTGGGGTGGCAGGCAGAGCCCCTTCATGGCCCACACTGAGCTCCTCGTGCCCCAGCACAGAGCAGTGCAGGACCTGCTCTCCCCTGGCACCCAGAGACCACGGTCCCCTTGGAGAGCATCCTGCACCGGGCTGTGCGCAGCGGGCGCCCGGCACATCACCACAGCCCTGATTACCTCCTGATTAGTCTTAATGACTTCCCCTCTCTAAATGAGCATTCACAGCTCTGGAAGGAACGGAAGCTTCTCTCCTCCCATAACAGCACACGACGTGCCGAGGGGCTTACCCGAACAAGGCAATTCTCCAGCAACAGTGACAGCTTCTGCTTCGCTCCCTCCTCCCACCCTCCTCTGCACCCAGCGTACCCGGACTGGGCCTCTGGTACAGCTGGCCCCTGGGTTTCCCTCTCATGCAACCCCCCGTGGGACCGTGCACCCTGAGGATGGCCAGCAGATCCCTGCTGAATCCCGGGCACTGGTCAGGACTGGGCTCAGGCAGGTTCCAGTCGTGGTGGAAGAGCTAGTGGAAAGCACAGTCTTGGGGGCAGGGGACGTCCCTCCAACAGGAATGACAGCAGGTGCTGTCACAGTGGAGGCTGATGGGCTTCCTCTGCCCCCAGGTTCTTCATGAGTAACTTCCTCCACATTGCTCACACCCCTGCTGAAACATGCCCATGCTCGGCCCTGCGTGCCTCACCAATGCACTCTCCTCCTCCTCCTCCTCTTTCAGCACTGTGGCAGGACCACATCCTCCCATTTCTGGCAGGTACTTTGCTCTTCTTCCACATGTTGCATTGATGGAGTCTCCCCCACCTTTGTGGCTTCAGACGCTGCCTTTAGAGCAGCAGCTGCATCTCTAGCACAGCCAGTTAAGACACCAGCTCCAGCACCTCTCCCTGTGCTGCTCCAGGGGTCCCTGCAGCAGCTCAAGACCCCAAACTCAGCAGCCAGGAGCAGCTCTAGGGCTGCAGGCTGCACATCTGGGCTGGCAGCAGTCAGTAATCCAGCTGGAGAGGAGCTAAGCTCAGTCCTTCAACTCACTTCTCTAATTCCAGCATTATCCCTTACTGTATTAAAGGGATGAGTCAGAAAAGCCAACAAGCACAAGTGTTCAGCCCCTGCCCAAGGGATTCACGTGCCCAAAGAAAGGGGGGAAAGTCTTACAGGTGAATAAATAAACCAAGGAGACAAATGCCCTCAGCTGTTAACTCCTAAATGAATTCAACATGTTTTGTGAAGGAGCACTGAGAACACCTGACCCTCCTCAGTCCAGGGGATGGGTGACAGCAGGACACGGGATGCTCCGGGGTGGGTGAGGAGAACCAGCTCACTCAGCATCTGTGTGTTAAGGTTTCCCCAGGAGAGGCACAGGGAAGGGGTATGACTTTAAAAAACATTATCTAGGCCTTGATTTCATCTGAGGGGCAGGATAGTAATAACAAAACCATTGGAAAAATCAGCTTCTTCTCATGGGACAAGGGGCCGAGGGTGGGTGCGAGGCTGGGTGTGAGGCTGGGCCTGGGGGAAGGAGAGCAGCTCAGTACCTGGTTATAGCAACTCAACTGGGTGATGACGGCAGGATCGCCAGATGGAGATGCCCAAGAAACAAGCTGAGAGGTGAGATCAGATGGAGGGGGATATATTAGGAACAGACACGCAGATTTACACATCGTGAGTGAGGAGGTGACAAACAGGTCTGTGGAAGGGGAATCAAACTCTCACGAGGGAGTGGAGTGTGATGAGGAGTGAGGGAGAGGGAAGACTCTCTGGGACTCCGGCTGGCAGGGGGACATGCTGGGAGAGATGCTGGAGGTGGAGGGAGGACAGGGGGACCACCAGTGACCACAGAGCAGGGGCTGAGCAGATGGATGGGGCCAGGAACACACAAGCACTGTGTTCAGCAATGGAGCCAGACGCAAAGGACAAGTTTCACTACAGTTGCATCTACATTTAGGTTGCCAAAAATACCTTTCACAGATTGGCTGTCTTTAATTAAAAGGATGTCTCCTGTGCTCCTGGCACGATACAGAACTCATCCTGCCACGTGGGGCTCTGTGTGGAAGCTCTGCAGGGGGGACTTTCCCATGGGACAGCTCCTCTTTGCCTGCATCCTTCCACGTCCTGCCCGTGCTGGGCAGCTCAGGCAGCAGTGCTTCCCTGAAATGCCCCTCCACAGTGCAGGCACAGAGAAAAGAAGGAAAACTTCACCCCCTTCCTGTTTTGGCTTCTCTCCTTCCCTCCAAACACGGAGAACGCCTTCCTCCTCTCTCCTCCTCCACGTTTCAGTGCAAAGATTTAGCTAATTTCTTCTATGAATAGCACGGGAGTAGCCATAGCAACATCACCCTGCCAACCTCACCACCTCCACTGCCTCCATGTCCCCGGCACCCTGTTCCTCTCACCCTCCCTCGCACCTCCCCAGGGAACATCTGGGGCTTCAGCCATTTCCCACAAAGCAACCTGTGTTTGGCTTCCTGCCTGCCCCCTCGGTGCTCTCCCTCCTTCCTTCCAGCCATACCTGCTCATCACTCAGAAACCTGGTCTGAACCCCCATGGTTTCTCCAAGGCTGTTTCCTCCCCCTGCCACCCCTGCCCCAAGAGACAGGAGCCCCAAGTCCATCCCCGTCTGAAGGCTCAGCAAAGGCTGGTGCTTTGGCCAAGATGTGCTGTCCTGTGCCTACCTACCGCAGTTAATTGCCCAGGGCATGGGAGGAACTCAGCAAGCAACGTTTGTGCATACACCACCACCCCTGAAAATCAGTGGAATGTTCACTGCTGAGGGCGGGCAGGGAAGATCTGTCCCACTCCTCCACCTGCCTGGCCATGAAACACTTCTGCCAGGACTGGAGGCCACACAAGCCTGGCATGCTCCGGGCATTTGCAGGTGGTCAAGGTCTCATTGCAATGACCAGTCCAAGAGGGAGGAAGGGACCACAGAAAGGGGGAGAGCAGGACTTTGCATTCCTGGCCAAGCAGGGCCAGCACACCTGAGGCAGCCCTGGGGGCAGAGAGCACTTCCTCACCACATGCCAGGGAACTGCACTGCCCTGGGCCCCTGCCCCAGACACCCGAAATGCACACGAAAATGCTGGTGACACCCTTGAGACCCTCATGGGGGGGGGCTTGCTCCAGTCACTGTGCCTGGCACCAGAGTGAACTGAGACTCAGGGTTGGACACTCCCTGTGGGAGGGAAAGGTGCTGCTTCTGGAGCCTCAGCTCTTGGAGCAGTGCTGGAGAAGGGGCTTGGGCATGGCCAGGCAGTTGAGCACCCCTCTCCTGAGAGGCCGTGGGCGTCACTGTGCAGGGGAGAGGAGGGGTTTGAGCACTCTGCTCCTCTACTGCTGCACATCAGGGATGCTTCCCTGGACCACACTGCTCTTCCTCCCCCAAAGCCAGGAGTCCTCCTGTCACCCCAGTCTGGCAAGGGAGGAATCGAGTTCCTCACCAGCGAGCAAAGGGGGACAAGGAGGGCACAGGGCCAGTGGGAGGGATAGTGATGGGAACAATGGAGGACAGCAATGACATCAAGTGCGGGGACCAGGAACTAATGAGCAGGGAACATGGATAGATAAGGGAAAAGAAATGGAAGACATCTCAGAGGGGAGAAGAAGAGCAAAGCAAAAATGATGTGAGATACCTAGACCTCAGAGATTTCCTCCCTCCCTCTGGTGAGGATTAGGGATTCTCGGTTACCAGCATTGCCTGAGCAAGCTAAAATGTGTCCTAGAGAAGGGGAGAGGCAGGAGGTGAGAACAGACGGGGGCTGGAAGTGGGAGGAGGTGCAGGTTGACGCTGGGACCGTGCTGTGTGTTGGGCAGCACGTGTGGGCATGTCTCACATGCCGTGGATGTGCACACAGGGTATGTGAGTATGCCATGATGTCAGAGAACATACACCACCATATGCAACTGTGAGCACGTTTCTGATGTCAGAGCACTAGCACACGCTTCTCTGCTTGCATGAAAAAGCTAGGAGAGAAAAAATGCTTAAATGAGAGGTGGTGAAGCTCCCCAGGAGTTTAACAGATCCCTGCTTACCCGGGAAAGCCTCCTGGCCTGTGCACCCCTTCCCATCTCAGCTGCTGGAAGTGCTTTCAGGGACAGTGAGCTCATTTAAAGGGGCAGCCCTGAAAAATGGCAGCCCTGCCTCCAGCCAAGGCTCTCCTGGAAACGGAGGCAGCCTGTGAAGGAGATTGCTTTGCATCTGCAACCTCCAGCCAAATCTACCCAGAGCCCAACATCTCCCGGCCTCCCAGAGCCAATTGGACCTGCTTGCCTGGGCACAAGCCATGCCTAGATGTTTCCATGTTACCACCTTTTGTCCCTCTGCCCACCACTGGACTGGGAAGAACATGGATTCCAAGGGCTCAGGCAGTTTGCACCCTTGGATCAGGAGGGGAGCGTTGCTGAGGCATTTGCTGCAAAGCTTCACTCACAGCATACATTTGCTCCACACCAGGGAGCGGCTGCCTGCTCTGATACAGGCAGTGCACACACCACACACGTCATATTCTACATGCAGACCCCGCTATGCTCACATAGCCTCAAACACTGGCATCCTCTGTTGCTTGCAATGCTGCGAGGAGCTTTTGATTTTCCTTTATTTATTTTTTTTTTCATGTTCAGAAAGGCAAAGGCAGAGCAGAGATTCCCAACGCGGACTTTCCGAGCAGCCCAAGCTCCATGGCAGCACCACAAAGAGACAATGATCTCTCTTCCACCACTGCAAAAACATGAAAGGCTCCCCTGCCCAGCCTGCCACGGCAGCAATGCAGCTGGCATCACTTCCTTCTCACACTGCTTGCAATCGTCTTACCAGGAATACTGGGCCGGACCTTTCATGCAAGCAGGCGTAGGAAGGAGGGAGCAAACATGCTTCGATTTTCTGCTCCCCCAGCTTGCTGCTTTGGATGGAGGGAAGGAAGGAGATAGTGGAGGAAAGATGGAAGAATGCTTGCCAGGAATCAGCAGGCACAGAGAGAACTGAGGCTGATTTTGATACAAAGAGTGGCAGAGAAAGAGAGAGAAAGCAGGACCAGGTTCATAGGATGGTGGCTGGAGTTTTTGGTGCCTTCTGTAAATATCATCTGAGCTATCAGCTATGAATCTAATTATTTCAACCAGAGCTACAGACTGAGACAGTAATGAAGAAAAAACAGAGGAAGGGAAGAAGAGGGTTGTGTTTGCCGAGAGCAGAGGAGGAGAGAATTCCCATTGATTCCCGTGTGTCTGCCTGCTACAGCATCTTGAAATAATAATTAGAAGGATCAATAAGAAATCATGTGAGGCTCGAAGATAATGAATGAAAGAAGCAGAAGAAGCAAACTGAAATGCCTTTCTCTCAAGCAGGGTAAATTGTTTTTCAGGCAGGGTCTAGCCTCCATTTTAATGCTTTGCAAAAAGATCCAACCATTTTCTAAGCCGGCTTGTGGGTTCAAAACAAGACTGGTCTCTCCATTTAGGGGAGAGAGACACAGCCCGAGAATGGGTCCTGGAGAACACTAATAAAATGAAGGTGTGTGGAAAGAAATGGAGGCAGTGAAATGGGGCAGAATGCACACAGCACGCCAGCGACCAGAGCAGGGTTACGTAATAATCTCGGGGAGCAGGGACGTAGCAGCAGAGCGAGGAAACCTCAACTCAGTGGAGAGTGGGTGACAGTTTGGGAGCTCTGGCAAGCAACACTGCGAACCCACGAGGCTGCCCAGCGGGCAGCACGCACCGTGCCTGCTAAACACAGGATGATGGGATGCCCTTGATGCTGCCAGGGCTTCAGGCAACGGCATCGCAAGCAGCGAGCACCTCAGGTGGGGTGTCCAAAATACATCACGCTCGACGACCACCGTGCGCCAAGCAAGATCCATTTGGCCCCGTTCGGCCCCGGGAAGGCCGTTCCAATGCTGGGCTCCTACGCTGGGCAGGACCGCAGCAGCCAGCCCGAACACGGCAACGCCAACCCGACCGACTCCGACGGCCAACCCGAGCGACGACGACGGCCAACCGCAACGACGCCGGTATCCAGCCCCAGCAGCGCCAGCATCCACGCCGGCTGCTCGCGACGCCCCCGGGGTGATGCTGCAGCGTGCCAGAAACCCGCCACGAACCCTGCGTTACCCCGACAGCCGCCCGCCCCGTCGCGTCCCGCACCGGGGAGCCGCTGCCCGGGGCTGGCCCGTACCTGCTCGTACCAGTCGCGGCTCGAACACGTGCACTCGGGCCACCAGCCCGGGCCGCTCCCGTTCACCTTGGCCGCGCTCTTCCCCGGCGCCGGCGGCGGCGGCTTCAGCGCGGCGGGGTCGCGGGCGGGGGGCCCCAGCTTGGCCTTGCCGCGGGCGGCGGGCGCGGCCCCCCCGGGTGCGGGCAGGG
>VZSE01013519.1:232080-256218 GCA_013398275.1 Promerops cafer
CGGGGGCGCCGCTCACCCCCGCGCTCACCCCCGCGCTCCGGGCAGACCCCGGCCGCGCCGCCCCCGCTGCCCCCGCGCAGGCGGCGTCCAGAAGGAGCAGAATCCTGCGCTGCGCCGCCTCACGCATCACCTTGCGGCTGCCCTCAGCCCGTCTCCCGGCGCACCGGGCAGCCCTTGTGCAGCGCCGTTCCTCCAGCCCCGCGGCCGTGGCAGCCCTGCCAGCTTTGTGATTGACGCCAAGAGGGGTTCACTGTGCTTCAGCTGTGGTCCGCATTGGAGAAGGAAATAATTTTTCCAGATCTGAACTGGTCGCTAGGCTGGCAGCAGCACCTCTGTTGCATCTCTGTATCAGTTCTCACCTTGCTTTTTTGGAAATGTTACCACATGTGCTCCATCCAGAAGAGCACCCTGGGGATGCTGCCACTGCCCCATGAGCACAGGTGCATTGAGAGTGTAGAAACCCCAAAGGCTTCTGCTGGGCCTTCCACCTACTGCCATCAGGGGATGGTCAAAGCAGAGCAGAAATGCCTGCTGGTGCAGCAGGGCAGGGGTGCTGCTCCCAATGCAGGTCAGCAGTCCTTCACCTCTTGCAAAGAAGTGCAGGACTGGAAGAAGTTCAGAAGAGTCATTCAAACAAATGGATGGGGAGAGTGAGAAAAACCATTACAAAACCCCACATCTGGCCATTTAGAACCTGAACCCGGCCTCCTAATGCTTAAAGGTTGTAAAAAACACTAGGGTGGGTGCAAAACTATTTTAAAGAAAATGGTACCTAAATATGAAGAGCAATGAAATATGCACAGGGCTCCCACAGGATATGGCTAAAAGACAGAAGCAGGAGGGGGCCACAAGCTGAGCCACAAGATATGGTGGTGCAACACCTCAATTCAGGTTCCAAGGTCTGCAAGGCTCCTCCTGGCCTCCTGCAGCTGGTGTAATATGGCCCTGGGCACGAGCAGGGCCGTGGGAAGCGGAAGTGGATGATGGCTGGTCAGATAAATGCCCCTGCCCACTCCTTGTTCCTTTAGCTCTTTAAACTGCAGTACAAAATTACTTCTGCACTTCAGCTCTGCACACAGAGGTGCTCCTGCAGGGTTTGCTCCCAAGCAGTCAAGTGACATGGTTGCTTCTGGGTGAAGGGGAGGGGGCAGAAGACACTCCATAATCAGGATTGGCATTGCCCCCAAGTATCATGTTCCCCACTGCACAGGGCAGCACCTGTCCTCTCCAGCACTGCCTGCACTTCACTGTCTCCAGGCTGCTCAGATTACCTCAGTCACAAGGTGGTTTAATGCCACAGAATGGTGGAGTGGCTCAGACACTGAGATTTCCCTGCTTCAGGCTTAGAACAGTCATAATATTCCTGGACAAGCAAGTCTAGAGCACCTGTCCTCACCATGGTGACCTCAAGCAGCTGAGCACAGCAGTGCTGCTGAGCCCTCAGAAACAGCTCCACAGGTGAGGCTCACCCTGCTGCTCCTCTGGGCTCTCTCTGGACAGTTATCAGTCCCAGGGGCACTGTGGCACTGACCCAAAGAGATGCACCAAGATGAAGCCAATGGCTGCACACAAGAAACTGTTTCCACTGCAGAGCTCAGTGGCACAGGACATTGCAGAGCCCAGGAGCTCACGAGGGCAGTGCAGGATGGGATGCCTACATGCAAAGCAAGTTTGCTCAGAATTAATCAATGAAAAACTGTGTTTGTGTGCATGGCAGGAAAGCGTGCAGTGTTGGCTTTAAGAGAGGACTTTACACTTCAGGTTTTAAGAAATTAGGATCATCTCCACGTCTTCTACTGCTCCTTGCACCATCAGATGGGAATGACAGGAGGGACTGGGGCCAGACTGAAGCTGAGATAGAGGACTGCTGCACCAAAGCAGAGCAAAAAGCCTTGTAAAAAAGGGCTGGTGGCCAGTGTCTCCCTCATGAGAGCAAAAGGACGTGAATTCCTTGTTGGCTACCCACCCATCGGCACCTCTGAGATAACTTCATCAATGAGATGTGCTCAGTACCTGGGCATAACGAATTACTGCTCCATCCCAGCTGCAAACCTCCTTCCCACCGTGGTTCCCACCCTGGGATGGCGTGGTTAGGTTGCAGGGGTCATGCAGTGGCCACCCAGTGAGGCCTCTGCACTGCCACGGGCTTCTCCAAAGCCACCTTTGGGCCAAGGTCAGCCAGGAGCCCCCATGTCTGGAAGAGGCTGACCTGGGTAGCAGGAAAGCACCAGGGAACTGCACAGGCAGAGTTTGTCACCCCAACTGCTCACACCTGCCCTGCTGCAGACACATGCCCTGTCACTCTGCCCTGGGATGGGGGCAGGCAAGGACATGGGCATTCACTCAGGGAGGAAGTGCAGAAGCAAAGGACAAGAGCTGTTAGGGAAAAATGCTTTAATAAGGAGCTGAGTGAACAATGAAGAGAAGAATTTAATTTGATTTTTTTTTTCCCCTCCCATTTTTTTTTTCCTTTTTTTGGTGCATCCTCCACAAGGAAGGTGTCTGGTCCTCTCTGTGCTTGGTCTCTAGCAGCCTTCACAGCCATTCATGCAATGGGCATCCCCACATGGGGAACAGCCTCACTGCCAGCCCTGGAGGGCCAGCGTTACAGCCTCCACCCCACACCACTTCCCAGCTCTCTTATCTGTCAGTGCCTCATCGCCAGTTGCAAACAGAGGGGTACTCAGCCTCAGCTGCCACAGCTCTTTAGAGTCCTTCCTTACCTGCTTGCATCGCCCCTCCCCAAACCCCACATTTCCCATTTTAGCTGCCACGAGAGTTAATTCCTGTGCATTTGTAATGAACTGCATGTGCCACCTGCTAGCCCCAATTAAAAGGGAAAAAAGTAATCCATGGTTGCTGCTGCCTGCTTGCAACATTCCCTAATGCTGACAAGGAACTTGGGATACCTAATCAAGCTTATGAGGCAGCCAGGGCTGGTTGGCCAGGGGCATCCATGTTCTGTACTTCTCCACCTTGTTTTAGTGAGTATTGGCAGTTTGGCAACTGGGGGTGGCTTTGCTGGGAGCCCAAGTGAAGTGGGCACCTGCACTGGGTGCCCAGGCCTGTGTCTGGCAGGCAGGCACAGTGCCCAGCATTTTGAGGCAGCTGAGGGCATCTTGCTGCAGTAATGTGAGCTTTAAGCAGGGCTAAAGGAGATGGGAGCTGACTTCCAGGTAGGTGCCTTCATGGAGGGAAGTGATTCAAGAGCTCTCTCATTCTCTACCCTCTTCCTACCGGTATTCTCCCCGTCTTATTTAAATTCAGCTTTGGCAGCTGCTCTTTTTACAGGTGCTAATTTCAGCAAAGTGTCAAGAAATCCCCGGAGATGCTGCTATTTACAAGGCACGAAGATGGCACAGAGCTAGGTTTTATCTGGTGTCATCAGCATTTCAGCCCCTGCTGCCGCCTCCTTCCTCTCGCATGAAGTCCTGCGGGAAGAGGAAGGCAAGTGTGAGGCACCAGGCACTGCAGGTCTGCTGTACCTATGGCCCTTCTAGGAGCGGGGTATGAGGAGATGGGGCAGGCTGAAGGCAGCCAGCTCCTCACAGAAACAGCAGTCACTGTGCCCGACTATCACCCAAGAGGAGCTGGATCCTGCCAGGGGAACCGAAGCCACACGTTTGCTCTGAGCCTGGGTGCAGATCTTTGTAACGCTCAGGAGGAAGGGGAGGACAGTTTTGCATGGGGGAGGTCCCTTTTCCCATCACAATCACCTGCAAAAAGACACCCAACACATGCAGCCCAGGGAGGCAGCAGGGAAATACATCTGGGCAGGCAGGCTAGGAGGAGACAAAGCAGCAAAGAGAGAGACCAACTGAACTGGGCTCAGTCTGACAGTCAGTTCCTTAGCACTAACACAGACCCCACCCAGCAGGAATTTGCCATTTGCTGGGTCTGGGGCTTCTCAATTGGAACTTGAAGAGGTGCTCTGCAGAGCTGGCTGCACAGCTACTGTAGGCAAGTAGGGTTGGAGGCTCCTGTGAGCACTGGAGGGTTTGTGCAGTCACAGCTGAGTGGGAAGGGGCAGGATAAGAAACATCTCACTCACTCCGTGGCTGTTCCTTCCTGCCACCAGCAGCAATTCACGCTGGGAAATGTGCAGCTGGGATAATAATAACCAGGCATACCAAGGGACCAATAGCTCTCAGCACTCTTGGGGCAGATGCCCAACAAATTATTCTCCTCCAGGGCAAAACCACTTTTATTCTATTAATGACCTCTGATACGTTGCCCAGTTGCTGCATCCTCGCCTGTGGCAGCAATGGCACGAGAGTCTTTAATAGACACCATTGGCTGGTTTCTGCAACTCATATCATGGACAACTAAATGTCATCCATGGCTGTGCTGGGGGAGGGGAGAGGAGTGATGGAGACCTGAAGCAGGTCCTTACAGCAGGGCTCAGGCTCCCTGCCTGTAAAGCAGAGCCTGGAGGCGTTATTTAATAACACTCAAATGCAGCAGGCTTTATGGAATTCCTGACAGCCTCACAATGCCCACAGCTGCTCTCCCATCAGCTGGCAGGGATGCTCCTGCCTTGTGCTGGAGCACTTGAAGCATGGGCTGGCTGTGGGCTGCCTTAAAGCACTTCCCTCCACAGTAGGGGGGAGCCTTGCTGCTGCAAGGGCATGGCAATTACAGCACTGACGTGTCCCACGGCCTGTGGGTGCCCACTCTTTGTGTGTGCCTCATTTCCTTCAGGAAATGACGGAGCAGAGGGGAGGTTTGGCAGTGTGACCAGGGCACAGCTTCACTCCACACCAGGGTCACAGCAAGGTGTTTTGAGATCTCACTATCTTTCAGAGAATCAGTTGCTATGTTTTTGGTCCTGTACCTTGATATCTGGCTTGTGCCTAGTGTGACACCACCAGAAATCCTGTTTCCCTGCATCCTTCACTAGTCCCAAGCTGCCCCTGGGAATGCTCACATACTCCAGCCTTAGTGGGAGCCAAACACACCCCGCTTGGGCTGTACAAGCCTGTGGCAATCTCCTGGCTGGCTCTGCCTAAGCTGAAATGTCCTTGGGGCCACAAAGCCCCACAGGCTGACTCTAAGGGGCTCCTCACCAGGGCCCATCCCTGCAGGAACAGGCACTTTTCCTCAGAGTGGGTCAACATGTGACTCTGAAAGGGAGGCAAGGGCTCAGCAGTTCTCTGCCCAGACCTGGGGCTGCCCGGGCAGCACAGACCTGCCCAGAGGAACCTTTCCCCACATCAGGGCCCAGAGATGTCCCTTCCTCGATTATTCCCACCCCGCTTGGGGAACAAGAAGGGGAACTCTGTGGGGAACACGCGTTCTCTCCTTCCCCTGGCCAGCCCTGCTCCAATCTGCCCCTTCCAGATGGAGCAAAGCCCATTCTGCAACTCCCACCGCCCACAGGCAGTGACTCACAGGGATGCTGGTGCCTCATCCGGGCAGCGCTGCCCCAGAACACACTTTCCGGCAGGGAAACCTGCCCAGCCGCGGGGAGAAAAACCAATGCTGCCGTCCCTCGGAGGGAGCCACGGGCACCCGCGGTGAACGGGAGCTGTGCGCCTGGCCGGCCCGGCCCTGCCCCTTTAAGGGAGGAAGAGCTGCCCGGGAATTTGTGAATGGCTGTCCCCGCCCCCGCCGCGCGCGCCGCCCGCCCGGCCAATCAGCGCGGGAGCCGCAGCCCCGCAGCCCGCGCACGGGGCCCTCTTAAAAGCGCACTGCCGCTGCCCGCCGTCCCCACACGGCCGTTCCGGCAGTCCCGAGGTGACCTTCAAGGCGGGTGCCAGCCGCGAGGTGAGGAGCCGTTCCTGAGGCACAGGCACGCCCGTGCCTTCCTCAAGAGTGACATGCAAGCAACACAGGCCCTGGAGGGCAGATGGTGCTGAGGGGTGATGTGCCAGTTTCACTCACCCTGACTTCAGGGCTTGGACACGGGATGGTCAGGTCGCAGGGACTGGACATCCACACTGGCCAGAGCACACAGCTGGGCTGAGTTTCCCCCACAGGCCATGAGCCGCCAAGCCATGGTGTGAGGGAGAGCAGGCAGCTGGGAGAGCTGTTTCATCACCCTACTCTTGTTCTAGGCCAGATCAGGAACGCAGGAGCGCTCCCACAGCAGCAGAGCACGAAAGCTTATGAAATCTTCCTGCAGAAACACCCCATGAGACTCAGCTGTGCAAAATCTACCACTGCACAGGGGAGAAACAGCTGTGCAGTACGTGCCAAGGGGGAAGGAATGAACAGTGCAACAATGGGATTGCAATAAACCCAGCTCCAGGTCCAGCCTGGTTTCCCCCTGCACTGCAGTGCAGTGCCCCCTCCTTGCTCTGCCACAGCTCCTCCCTCAGCCTGCTGTAGCCCAGGCTGGAAAATGATCTGGTCTAAAAATACCCCTTCAAAGGGGGGGACAGCCTGGCAGGACATTGCCCTGTTTCCTGGACGTGTGCAGGTGGGAAGCTGGTTGTGAGGCTGGGGAAGTGATGTTGGCCAGGCAGAAGGGTCTCCGAGCCAGTGCTTTGGGCACAGACATTGGTGTACCTGAGTGCCAGCCCCTACAGCTATCCAGGCCACAGACTGCAGGAGGCCTTTGCCTGAGCCTCAATACTTGGAGTAATTTTTAGGTGTGATGGCGCATTGTACCTGCAGGCTGCAGGGCTCTGGCAGGTGCTGCCCTGAGGCAAGTCCTTGCTTCCTGCAACAGGGCAGAGATTGGCTTGAAATGCTGCCACTGCTGCAGCCACGCACGGTTTAACCCTCCCAGAGCAGGCAGAGCAAGGCAAGAGGAGCCAGCACACAGCAGAGAGCACCTTTCCAAGGGCTCATGCTTGGATTCACAAGAGGGATGACTTCCAAAGCCACGCCCGTTTACTCTCCTCCCCCTGCACTTCCCCTAGCTCCTACCAATGCCGAGGATAATACATCTCTCAGCGTAGCTTGATATTGATCCTCCAAATCCTAAAGACCATAAACCTTCATGAGCAGTTATCGTGGCTGCTCTATTTATAACAGTGCCAGTACTGCCTCTGCCACCAGAATCCTGATCTCTGTCCAGCCTGATGCCATTAAGATGCAGTGATGTTCCCCCAGCTCCAGCACTCCAGATAGAAAGCAGCTGGCCTGCCAGGCTCTGCCTTCAAGCTTGGTTTGTTTCTTTAAAAATGGCGAGGAGAGCTCGTTTGTTTTGCAGAAATGCACCTGGGGGATTTGTCCTCCCCCCTCCTGAGATGCTGGGGTGGCTGTGAGGGGAGTGGAATGTGGAGGGCTGGAGGAGAGGGGGACACATCTCATGCTCTGGCTCCACATTTCCTGAGCCCCTGGTGGGTCTGTGCTACAGGAGACAGGCTCCAGCGCTTCGCTGTGGTTGCAGCAGGAATATGGTCAATCACCCGACAAGGCAAAGCTGGAAAGGAGGAACCTGGGTGCTGCTGTGTGGACCCTGCATCAGCACATTTGGGAAACTTGATGGGCAGAGCAGACAGAGACCCAGCAGAGGCAGTGCAGCAGCTCACTGAGCTCCTGGCCAAGGCAGCGATGGGCCTGGCCCCTGATCAGACCCCATCCTGCTGGAGATGCCTGTGAATGGTCTTGGTTCTTGATTTCAGAGCTACACAGGAAACCCATCAGTGTGAATCTCAGTGTGCAAGTTGCTCCAGCAGCTGTGCTCCCCTGGGGACAGGCAGACACAGAACTACACGGAGGCAAAGCTGAAGCACTGATCTGGAGGGAGGATGGATGGACTCCAAGCCTGTCTGGATGGCTCTGGAGCTCTGTTGGACACTCCCCAGAGCCTCCCCCTCACTGTTCCCCTTCTGCCATTGCATGGGGAGAGCTGCATGCACTCACACCATCAAAATACCTTCAAAACAGTGACAATGACTTGGGTGAATGGAGACACCATATCCATCAAGATTTTCCTATGCTGTTCAGCCAGAAACACCTTGTGTCTGCAAGGATCTTCCTTTTGCTGCTGGTTTTAGACAAAAAGTCCCCAAGTAGAGGAGGAATAGGTGACCATGCATGAGATTTTAGGTTGACAGCCTGGTGGCTCTACTGACTTCTTCATCCTTTGCTGAAGCTGGATATTGAGCTGGGAGAACTGAAGTCTAAGCATGTTCATCTCTGCAGCAGGAATAGCACGAGCCTCTAGTAAAGCTGAGGCTATTCAACCCCAAAATGTCCACTGAAGTGACAGCTCTCACTGACACAGCCCTTGCTGACCCCCGCTTTGAGCAGCAGCATCCCTGGGACACAGGCAGCCGGCTGCCCAGCTGGGTGTCCCCACTGTGCAGGCTGATGTGTGGTTCAATCTGTGTGTGTTACTACAGACAGACACCCTCTCGAGTTCAGCACTTTGGCTTTTGAGCCTGTGTCTGCAATGTCGAAACACAAAATTGCTGGAGGGCATCTGAATGCCCTGGAGCGACCCGTAGGCACGAAGTGGCTCAGGTAACACTGGGCAGCAGCCTCTGGGCTGGGGCTTGCTGCTTTTCTGCTCTGCTTCTCCTAAAATAAACGTGCTCTCCCTTTCGCATGGGGACGCAATGGGGACGGGGGAGTTCCCCCGGGAGCTGGTTGCTTCTGTGGTCCCATTGCTTGAGCATTAGCCACTTCCTGGCATTTTGGGGTTGCAGGGCCGATGCTGATGGGCTCAGGTCGAGATCAAGCAATGGCCTGGTAAAGTCTGGCCTGCAGCAATGGCTTCAGCTGCCTGCGCAGCCAGCCCACAGAGAGGGCATGGGGTGGTGAGGACAGCAGGGCATGTGCAACCAAGCAACCTGACAGGGGCTTCTTGCTGGGGCTGCATTCACTGTCAGACATTCGCCTGCATCAGAGATCTGCTTCATCTCCCTGACGCTCCACGCAGCAGCAAACAGCTCCTTGGTGCTGCCCCTCTCCTGTATCTCACAGGGAAAATGGAGAGCGGTGAGGCTGCAGCCAAGATGGGGAGCGGGGAGTTCACAGCCGGCATCTCTGCAGCTGCAGCATCTGCCACACGCCCATCCATCCCATCCTGACCCGCTGCTCCTGGCAGGCAAAGGTGCACAGCACGGCAACGCCCTTCGGTCGGGCCAAAGGCACACTGGGAAATAGGAAAAAGCACTCGAGAGAAGGACGGGAGAAGCAGACAGCCAGTCGCCACGCTGGCGGCGCAGCTTGCCTTTCTCTGCCAAATGCCCCAGGGAGCTCCAATGGACTTGTTCGGCACTTGGGCCGTGGGTTATGGGGCAGACGAATGCAGGTTCTTCCGCAGCAGGTGCAGCGGAGAGGGCTCCTAACACACTGGCAGGGCGTTTCTGCCGGAGCTGTGTCCCCCCTGGGACACAGGGAGGGGGACTGGGACATTTGTGGCCG
Source organism: Promerops cafer (assembly GCA_013398275.1). Taxonomy (NCBI): domain Eukaryota; kingdom Metazoa; phylum Chordata; class Aves; order Passeriformes; family Nectariniidae; genus Promerops; species Promerops cafer. The sequence goes on from VZSE01013519.1 coordinate 241,405, forward strand.
CAGCCCCGCAGGGCTAAAGCGCAGACTGCCCCTCTCACGCTGCGGGCGCGCTCAGAGGCATGTCACCCAGCCGGAGCAGCAGTGACCCCTGCCAGCGAGGTTTCTTATTCACCGGTGATTTCAGAGCATGCATGGAATGCCTGTCCTCTGGAGCAGCCTTGCTTGCGCTCTCCATCGTATCAGGACCTGCTGCTGCCCCGTGTCAGCTGTCAGGCTGAGCGAGGGCAGGCCCGTGGCGCTGGCGTCGGGCAGCACAGCGAGGAACGCCTCGGCAGACGGGAGGGATGCACGGCAGGCGCAGGCGGAGGCGGAGGCGGAGGGGCGGCCCCGCACTGGCGCCGTGACAGGGATGAAGTCACAGTGGCTGCAGAGCCGCGCTGGGTAGCACGAGAGGGTGGCAGGGGAAGAGCAGCGCTTCCTCGCAGGCGCAAAGCTCTGCTCATCAGCGGCATTGTTCCTCTTTCATTTATCTTTACAGCTGGCTGCTCCCTGCACGGAGGATGAACACGGCGTTTACTGAGAGCAGCAGCCTCCTCGGCAGCCTGGGAGCACAGGCGAGTGACACCGGCCACAGGAGCGTCCCCGACAGTCTTCCTGCAGCACATAAGCGCCGAGCAGCCCTGCTGAGGCAACCACAGGGCTCGGGAAAAGGCTGAAATGAAGGATTCAGCAAATAAAACCCCACAAGCCCCACAGCTCAGGAAGGGTTTTGCCTCTATTAGCCTTAACAGGGCGTTTTATCTGGCAAAGTCCCTTTGCTCCTGCCCCGTTGAGGGCTGGACATCCACTTTGCCATGGAGGGATGGTTTCAGCCCGCTAAGCCTCAACAGGAAGCACATGTTGTTGTTGTATTTACCGGCACCTCTTCCGTTGTAGCAGCCATTTGCACACTGCAGGGCTCTTCAGAGCACACCCATATCCTCGCCAGCAGGCAGAAATTTCCTGCTCCTGGAAGCATTTGTGTGGAGAGGCAATCTATTTGACATGCATCTTCCTGGCTGAAGCAGGTCATGGCAGCTTTTGCTCTGTTAACGTTGCCGTGGAGAGCTGTGAGCAGGGGAGAGCACAAAGCCAGGGCAACAGAAGACTTATTTACATTGATGGATGCAATAACAGAATTGCACTTACTTCAGGTAGGAAAAGCCAGTTCATCATGTTGCCTTTTATCAGTGGCAGGGTGTCCACTAGAGCTCTCCTTCCTGGGCTGATGGCACCAGGGGGGCAGCTGGTGCTCCCCTGCCCTAGCATTAGCTATCATTAACTTATAAAAGCTTCCCTGGTTCTTCCAAATGCAATTTGCCATCTGAGGTATTTTTCTGAAACCTGCTTTGGAAATGCCGGTGGCAAAAAAAGCACACACTGAAGGCTGGAAAGCAACAAGTCCCCATGGAGCAGGGCAGGAGCTGGGTGTGTGGGCGTTGTCCAGCCCTGGTGCTGTCCTGCATGCCGTGGCTGTTGAGAACTGACATGGGATGTGATGCTGGCAGGAGCTGAGGTGTCCTCAGTGCCTTCATGCAGGAGCCAAGGATGAGAAACAGGGCCCGTGCTGTGGTGCAGAAGCACAGCCTGCCCCAGGCACTCGATCCTGTCTCATGGGGGACTGCTGGAAATGCTTCCCCGTGTCAGGGCAAGGCCTGTATTTGGCAGTGAAGGTGGCATCCTGGGGAAAGGCTCACCACTGTGACCGAGGACTCTGCATCCCAGCACAGAGGCTGCTGCAGAGGAGCTCTGCTCGAGCCTGCAGCTCTCCAGCACTGCTTGGCTCCAGTTTTCAGGAAAGCTGCTGGGTTTCTGCAGAAAGCCAAGTTTCAGGCAGGACCACAGGCATGGCAATACCAGGCACTGAACACTACCATCCTCACAGCTTTTTGCCTCCAGCTCCCTGCTCTGCCTGCAGCCGTGCTGTGAAATGACCATCCTCTGGGATGAAGGTTGCAGATGAGAGCCCTGCCAGAGCACAGTCCTCCCAGAGTCCCAGTCTTCCCACCCAGGTCCCCACTGTTCCTCTGTCTCAGGGCAGTGACCCCCTGTTCAGGGCTGGCAGCTGCAGCCCCTGCAAAGGGGTGACCCCTAAAGCTCCAGCACCTGGCACTTAGGACTGGCCCCATGCTGACACAGGCTAGGAAAGGAGGAGGCTGAAAAGAATGACAGGAATTATTTCAGGTCTGGAACAACCTGCCTCAACAGTGAGCGAGTGAGGAAGCCAATCTGTTTAGTTTTTATCTAAGGGAAAGTTAAGAGGGAACTTAGATGCATCTATAAATACCTACATGTTGGGAACATTTCTGATTGCCAAGGTCCTTCATCCTAGCAAACAAAGGCAGCAAAATTTCCTGGTGCTGGGAGCTAAACCAAGAGAAATACAGGCTAAGAGTAAAATACAGATTTTTAATGTGAATGATAAATAACCATCAGGCCAGCCAGGCCAGGGACAGAGCAGATTCCCCACTGCTTGAAGCCTTAAAATCAAAACTAGGTGTCTGCTGCTAAAGGAGACATTGCAACTCAGCCAGACACTTGGGGCTGGTTGCAAGAGCTGCTGTACTTCATGGGCTGGGACAGTTAGGAAGAAAATCCCTTAAAATCACAACAGAATCTGTTTGCAATTGCTCAGGCTCTCAGCCCCTCATGGATTTTGCCCTGTGACTCCCCTGTGGTCGTGGTTCCCACCCACTGGCAAATGGAAATCAGCAGCCAAGCTCATCTTCTTGTCATATTCAGAAAACCACTGTCTCGCCCTTCAAAAACTGCTAAAGATATGGTGAATGATTGGAAATGTAGAGAGAAACAAGAGAAAAGGAGAAATTAAACAGTAAGAGAAAAAAAAATGGGGTGTTACCCATTTTATTGCAGTCCAGAAAAAGAAGGGAAACATTTAAAAAAGGACAGAAAAGAGGCAGTGCAATTTTTGTATTTAAAATACTTTGGAAGAAGACTTAGACTTAGCAAACAAGCATTTTTTCAAACTTTGCCAAGAAAAACAACATTTTCATATAATTTAAAATCTGTGGTGAGCTCCATTCTTCCTGGCCACTTCATCCTTCCCAAAAGTGCATTTTGCCCTTCACTCATCCCTAAAACTCCCCTCAAATGCGTAGCCCAAAGGATTTTCTTGCACCAGGTGGAGGCTGAGCTTTACGATGCACATCCAAATAAATGGTGTTTCCAAGTAAATAAGACAGCAGAGAAAAGCTCCCGGGAAGCTGAGGAACGGACCTGCCATTTAAGAGCTCGGAGAAAAAAATATGGAAATCTGCAACGTGGGAGCGTGCCAGCACTGGGGGCGAGAGGGACGGGCCTGGGAGGATTTCCAGCTCCACGCAGCCTCTTTATTCCTGTGCCACATCCACCTGCCCTCGGAGCCCTGAGGGCTGACACGGGGCCAGGGCAGGTGCTAACGCAAGGGGATGTTTTCAGCGCCCTCCAGCCCCTGGCACAGGTGACCGCTCGATGTTCTGGTGGGAGCATCAGCGGAACAGCCGGGAGGACACACTGCCAGCCCCAGGGCAGCGCTGCCATCCCCGCGGTGCTGAGAGCACACGGCTCCGGCGCTGTCCCCTCAGTGCCAGCCGCTGGCAGGGCTGGCAGGGCGGCAGGTGGCGTGGGGCGCACGGAGGCTCACCTGGGGCAGGGTGCTGTGAGAGCTGAGCACCAGGCTGCAGACGCTGGCTGGTGCCTCCGTCCGCCGTGCTGTCACCCTCACCAGCCGCGGCGGTGTCCCCGGAGCGCTGTCCCCAGCTCCCGTGGCGAGCCTCTGCTCACGGTCCCAGGAGCAGTCCTGAAACGAGACAAGAGGGGGGACACGTGGGTAGGGCAGGCCCGCTGCCTCCGGGCTCTCCACTGCTCCTGGAAGGGCCAAAACGAGCTTTTCCCCATGCAAGGGGAATAGTGCCTCGACGGGCATCCCACCTCTCACATCAGCCTGCCTGGCACTGGCCCCGGGGCCAGCAGGGTCACTGCAAGCGATGGTGGAGGTTTGCTGGCCCGAGACTCTGGGACTGTGCCATTGCTGGGTTGCATTTCATGTTTCAGCAACACAAGACACCTCAAACACTTTATTTTGGAGAAAAGAGGAGGGATTTGATGGTGTCAGTGGCTTGGGCTGTGTTCAGTGCAAGGAAGCCCTGTGACTGGATGTTTTTACACTTTCAAGTGTACTTCCTTAGATGATATCATTCAGCTCCATCTTCCCTGTGTGACACTTAAATTTGGAGTTCCCCCAGGTATATGATGGGAAGCCAGTTCAATCTCTAAGGCAGAAAAGGGTTATTTCACTGAAAGGAGGAATCCCTGAATTTTTGCATTTCTGCATAAGTGTATCCCTAGATTAGGGGGATCCTACAGCATCCCATGGCAGGGCAGTGAGTGGGGGATGGAGGCAGTAAGTGGGGGATGGAAAGAAGGCCTGCAAAGACACGAGGCAATTTTATTTACCTTGGTGCCTTTGAGATAACTTGAGACCCTACTGCTCAATTCCTGCCTCTCCACCTGGTGCTGTATCTTTTAGAAGGCTGTTGAAAATTGAAGAGAATGCAAATAAGAGAGACACAAGTTATCTGAGAGCTGGGAAAAAAATCCTGAAAAGGGAAACTTGAAAGACTCAACCTACTTCACTTATCAAAAGTGGCTGGATCAGAGAGCTGAAACGCCTCCATGGGAGACAGTGTCAGACGGGAGCAAATAATCCAGCTGCAGCTGCAGAGCAGGAGCCAGAGATGGAGCTGGAGCTGTTCACATTACGAGTAATTCAATTAACACTTTTGAACCAGAGAGGTTGCCTCATTAATGAGACAAGCTCTCACAGGGGATGTGTGGGAACAGCCTGGATGTGAACTGGGCAGGCTGTGGTGGCCAGCAGCCTGCTGCGCCCCTTGGGTCCCTCTCAGCGCAGGAGTGTGCAGGGTCTGGCCCCACAGCACCATGAGGATGGCTCTTACCTCAGGTAGGTTTTGGGGCTCTCTGGGTGTGACTGTGGAGCTGGGCTCGCTGGCCCCAAGGGGCTGCCTGGCTGTGCCATGATGTGCATCCAGGCTCGGAGACTGCACGGGTGCAGAGCGCAGCGTGAAATCGTAGAATTCATGGATATCTGCAAAACAGCAGGAGAAACACCCTCAGGACCGGCAGGCAGCCTGAAGCCTGACAGCAGCCTCTGTAGGGTGCAGCACCTGTGACCTCCCACTCTACCCCCAGGGTCTGAGCCCTCTGTGAGAGGCTGGCACCCTGGGAGAGGGCTCTGCTGGCCCCCTGTGCAGTGCCCATGGCTCTGGAAGGCATGGGGATGTCCACGGAGCAATGACCACACACTCCACAGGGACTAAGAGCAAACTCTGCTCAGCAGCATTAATCCAAAACCCACCCCATCCTGCTCTCCTTCAGGCTGTGCCAGCCCCAGGCAAGGTCCCCTGTCCCTGCTGCTCTGACAAGCCTCCTGCCCCTGGCAGCCCCTGCCTGCCTGTCCTGACACTGATGGGCTATTCCCCCCCATCCCAGCTCCCCAGCACACCTAGCCTGTGGAGGGGCTCTCTTCCCAGGGGGACAGGCAGAGAAACCACAGGGCACAAGCTCAGTGTACAAGCTCTAAAGCTGATGACTACAGCTCTGTTAACCCCAGCTCCCTCCCTGGTATCTCCCCTCTTCCCACCTGCACACTGCCACAACAGATATCAAGCACCCTCACTCTGGGTTCCAAGGACCTGAATCTGCTGCTGTTAACCATAGTGGCTCTAGAGAGGCATGAAAATGGGGTATCCCAGCCCTCACTGCTCCAGAGACAGTTATGGGGTGAGAGTTGGACCTGAGAGCAGCTGCCCAGGTATAGCTTCAGAGGGGCTCTGGGAGCCCAGACCCTCTCCTAGCCCAGCCAGGGGGATTTTACCCTCTCCAGGTCACACACAGAGGATTCCAGGGAGCAGAAGGGCTGCAGTGGGCTCTGCTCCTCCCTAAGGAAGCTCCCACTGCTGTACACTCAGGCAGCTGCTGGCCCCTGGCAGCCCCCAGTTATCTCCAGAGCCAGCACCTCCGGAGTGGTCAACATATCCACTGCAGAAGTGTTTAATTTCAAAAAGGAAACTACATCAAAAGTGAGAACCTGTTTTTATGAAGAAACTGAAAGGGGTAAAAACTTGTGGGAGGCTCTGAGCCTATTTAGAGAGACCCACTGGGATATCAGAACAGACATGAAGAGTCTGGCTGGAGGATACTGTAAAGGCAAAAGGGAGGAAAGCAAGACTTGACTGCAGAGGAAAAGAGGCTATTGAAAACGAGGAGACATTAATCTAAACTGCTAAAGCTGCATCTAAATGAGAAAACCAGAATGGATGGTAAATGCTGACAGGTTAAAGGTAAAGCTCCAAGAGGTCGGCCAAAAGAGTTTGGTAAACGCCTTCCAAAAGCCATAAAAAAAGTAATAAATCCCTTCAAGCACCTGGGAAACAGGAAGCCTGGCAGAGCCGGCAGGGCCAAGAAGTCAAGGCAGCATAAATGAGCACTTGAAGCAGGAAAAGACACAGCAGGAACCTGAGATCATTTTCTGTACCTGCGTCTGCTGTGGAGGAAGCTGGGGAGCTCCACTTGTGAGCAACGTGAGGGGCAAGCAGTGGGGGTCAGCCTGGGGGGGATGTGGCCATTTCCATGGCACTCCCTGGGAGCTTGTGGATGAAGCACCTGCACTTGCCCTCCAGTCTGTGATTTCTCACCTGAGACTATGCCACACCAGGGCACCACAAGGTATTAAACGCCCATGTCACAGATTTCAACAGGAAATCTGCTGAGCACTGGCAGTGCAAGCAGGGACACGCTGACCACTGCCTGAGGCTGCTCCCTGGGTGTAGCAGGATGTAGGATCCTGCCTAAGCAGGGCTGCAGCAGCTGGAAATTTGTCTTACAAGTTCATCAGTGAAGGCCAGAGAGATGAGGGTCTGCTAAGCAGTGATGAGATCAAGTGAGGAGGGTCTGCTGTTCTTAGTGCTGAGGAATACTGAGACCAGCTTGACCAAACTCTCAGACCCCACCACGAGGACATGCCAGACATGCTCCCTGACTGGAGCTGGGAGCAGCAAGAATGTGCACTCTCTGATAGGGAAGTGAGTCAGGAGTGGTGAGAAGAAGAAACTGAAGAGCTGCTCGCACCTTTTCCAGCACAAAGCATATTTTGCTGGTTAAGTCTGATAACACACAATCTAAAAAATGCATATGACTGACAGTCAATCACCTTATACTATAAAAGGCTGGTCACAATTTTGCACAGTGAGGACTTCTATCATACCCCCCTGAGGTGTGTGAAGATCCTTCCCTTGAGTGGGGACACCCCTCAAGGTCACTCTTCGAGGCTGAGTCAAAGAGATTTGCCCTTGGTCATTGGTATGAGTGAGTAACATCAATCTCTACTTAGTAATTGTTTGGCTAGCTTTAATATAATTGCTTTAATATTGCTTCAAAAACAGTGCACTACACTAGTAGTTATAGCTGTCCATACTGTTTGGTAGATAATTCTGATTAAGCTCTTTTTTTTTTCTCTAGTCCTTATCATTATTTTAATAAATTTAAACAAATAATTTAATATATTTATATAAATACATTAGATTCATCATCCTTAATCCTGTGGGACAAAGTTGTATAAAGGTTCAATTACACCTGTATAATCCTTTAGACATATACCATTGACAAAGTCTGGAGCTGAATTGGATCCAGCTGCACCCAGGCTCCTCTCTGAGGAAGGAAGGGTGTTCTTTCTTCACCTCCTGACTCAACAGGAGGGCTTTTATAATGAACTTTGTCTGAAGCTCCCACTCCACCCATGACACCAGGGATGCTTTCACAGAGCAGGGCTGCACGCCCAGGCACAATTCCCCATCCTCTCTCCCAGTGCTTAACCATGTGCCATGCACTGCAGCAGCACATCCCTGATGCAGATGGGATGAGAGCAGCTTCAACCCCCATCTTCCAGCTCCCAGGGGCTGCCTGGTCTGCTGACCCCCCAGCTGCAGTGGCAAAGCTGATACAAACCTCAGCTGCTGGCAGTCCAGCTGGGTGCCCAAGGGCAGCCCAGCCAGGCTCTGTGGCTGCCCGAGTGCAGGGAGCACCGTGCCACTGCCTGGCATCAGTGCCACTTTTGGAGCTGCTGTTCTGTGCTGCCAGGCTCTGTCCTGTGCCCTGGGAGACACGTGGCAGCTGGCAACAATGGGAGGAAAGGGAGTCCCCACATGTACCCACTGCACCTGGGGCACTCTTCTACAGCCCCCTGGCTACCAAACAGGCTGCTGGCAGCCCCTGAAGCCCTCCCAAATCAGACACGAGGTCGCAGCAAGCACTCACTTCACAGCCAGAGAAGCTGGACTTTGTTTACGTGCTAAAACATCTCTCCCTCTGGTTATAAAAATAATAATTGCGTAACAGGACAGCAGCAGCTTCTGGCTGCATGGATTACGCTGGGAACACACAAAACTTTGCAAGAATGAAAACAGGATTTGAACAGCCTCACTGTGGGGGTGTGCTGCTGCTGACATCCCCGTTTGTCACCCATCTGCTGCAGGAACACAGCCTCGGGCAGCCAAGCTGGCAAGGCACCTGAAGGGCAGGAAACGTGTCCCCTGAAGCAGCCACTCTCCACCTCCAAAACCCTCAGCCCAGTTTAGGTGCTTGCCAGAAGAGAGAATTGTTGCTGGCACCAGGGATTAGAGGAGTTTCAGGATTGGTGGACAGGGTTCAGGCAGCAAAGGACAGAAGTACATTTTAGGACACATGCATGTGGCATTAAGATAATTTAAATATATGCCAGTTTCCCTCATTTCTTATTGAGCATCACAAATTGCACACAAGTCTGCCTCACCTGTGCACTTTAAGAGCAGCACTACCTGAAAAGCCTCCAGAGGAGGATGTTGTGGTAGCAAAAGATGAAGCTGCATGTTCTGTCTTACAGCCCAGTTTCTCTGTGATGACATGCAAACTTGTTCTGGATCTAATAAGGAAAGGTAACTCAAGATTTACAGAGATTAAAATTTTTTGAACAACTTTTTCCTGGGGTTAACACATCAAATAAATGTCATTAAATATTTCTATAGCACCAGCATCTGAGCACTAATGCAGTGCCCTTGTGCCAGCCAGCACATGCACTTCCAGAAAATGACATTTCTTCCCCAATGAGTGCACTGTCACCAGCTGCAGCACCACAGATCTACCCCAAGCAGAAAGCCCAGCCTACAGCAGAGCCCCAGCCATGGCCCCACTGCCATTCACACCCATGGCTGCCACAGCAGATCCTTTTCAAGCAAGCTGGAAGTTTCCATCCTTGCTGTGGGCAAAACTGCAAGAGGAGGAGTCCTCAGGGTTGGGAAGCCTCCAGATTCCTCCAGTTTTCCATGCTGGCTCCTGCAGCCACCCGGTGAAGCCATTACCAGCATCCCCAGCTGTGCTGTTGGCAAGCAGGTCCTGCTGGGGTTTTGCACCCAGGGAAGCACTACCTGCCCCTCCTTCTGCCTTCACCACATCAGGATGCTCGTGAGGAATCTTTTGCGGGGTAAAAGGAGCTGCAGGGGAGGACTGGGGGCCCAAGCAGCTGACAGAGGTCTGCACTGGCCAGTGCTCAGGCACAGGAGAGAAGCTGAGTCCCAGAGGATTTTCGGGAGGAGCTCGGCCCCTTGGGCTGCTGGCAGTTGGGATAGCTGGACATACACAAACCCTGCCTGTCCACCAGCTTCTCCCGCTGCAAAGGGCACAACGGCCCCTTTCAGCCCCGGCTCTGGGAAGGAAAGGTCACGGAGCTGCTTTTGTGTGCAAGCCCCATCCTCCCCAGCAGCACAAGAGACCGAGCATGTCCATGAGGGGCTCCACCGAGCAAAGGGAGAGCGGGGTCACCGTCGCGCCAACCCAGGCTCCTGGAGCACCCCTTCGCTGGGCTGTTTCCTTGCAAGTCACGCACTTGGCTGCACAGCCTCAGACACAGGGAGAGAGGGGCCGGGAGAAGGGAGCCAGCACAGCCTGTTTTCCCTCTGCACAGCCAAGGAATTTCTTTTGTGCGGAGCAGGGCTTGGCACATTCCAGCGCAGAGCAGCTCCCGCACCGCTGCGCCGTGCCGAGCCAGCCGCCGCACCCGCCGGGACAGGAGCTGTCCTGGCACAGGCAGCGTGTCCCAGCACAGGCAGCTCCAGGGACACCGAGGTGGTCACAAGGATTTGAAGGGCCGGGCCATGCTCAGAGGAGTCTGGCAGAACACGGTGCACGTACAGAGCAACACTGGGCATGATCGCAGTGACTGATCCATCCAGCACAACACTGGCGCATCCACACACAACAGAGGTTGGGGCTTCTGGAGACCCCAAACCAGCTTAGTCTTTAAAAAATAAAGCATACAGAAAGTCATATTCCTGGCAATTTTCACGTGGACTAACTTGGCAAACTCCATGATGTTTGGCACTGCTGGTAGCTGTCCTATGGCCTGATGCAGTTTGATGTTCAAACTCCAGTCAGCCGGTGTGTGCTCTAGGAGAGCATTACCTGCAGGAGCAGGTGGCCTGGGGACAGGGATGGACCATGCTCACACATTCCTCTTCCCCAGGGGCTGAAAAAAAGCAGGGCTGTGTTGCTGAAAGGCTGCAAGAGGAGGGACCTCTGCAGGCTAAGGCCTCTCCAGAGCCAGAAGCATCTGGCGTGGCGTGGGGCAGCGAGATGGGAGCTCTGCACCGAGCAGTGTCTGTGCTCTCCTGCAAATCCTCCTCCCACACTGGGCCAGCCCTGTGACTCGAAGCAGACTTCAGACACAGATACAGCAGCCCACTGGGAAAAGGAGGGGTGAAAATAAAAATGAGAATAGAAATGTTCTATCACCGTGGCAGTGCTGTTACTGTGCTCCAGTGGGTACGGACCACGGACACGAGGCAACCCAGTGTGTGCCAGCCGTGTGTGGCCACAGCAGGCACACAGCCAGACACAATGTCCATGCTGGGACAGAGGAATTCACTAACCTACACTCCAAGGGGAAGCAGGGGGAGGGAGTCGAGGGGGTGGGGGGCGGAAGTAATTAATGCAAATTCCTAGTTTAGGTAAACACATCTAGAGAAAGGCTTGCTCTGGCACGGGGAATTAATATCCTGTTAAACCAGTTGAAAAGGTCACCAGTAAACAAGCGACACTCCCAACACTCCCTCGTGCCAGGGCTGATAGGACACCAAGACAAATGGCTGAGAGCAGGGAGCTGGGGACGCTGCAGCATCCGCCTGCCAGCGTGCAGCTGCAGCCAGCTCATGCAGACGTGTTCTCTGCAGCCACACTCTCTCCACAGCACTCCTGCAGCGACAGCAACAGCCCTGGGCCTTGGGAAAGCTGCTTCACTGCCTTCACAGAGCCCCAGGGAGGACTGGCCAGCACACAAAAGCAGCCAGGGGTGCTGGGCTAAATGTCACGTTGGTCGAAGTCACAGCCCTGCTCGGGATCCCTGCCTCCAGCCTGGGGATCATTTAGAGAGCGAGTTGCATAAATTAAGAGATAGGAGAGGAGATGAACGCTGGTTCTGTCAGTGTGGGGTCCCACCTGCCCTGGGGAGTCCACCCTTGGCACACGTCTCTGCTGCTGCTGGCACAGACATTCCAGCACAAGACCTTTGAAAGGACATGCTGGGACTGAAAAGTCTCCAGGTGATGCTCCAACAGCAAGAGAGAAAAAATGATAGAATAAAATTGCTCAGGACACAGCACTCAACTTCATTTTCAATGGAAAACCTGAAGCACAGAGGAGCTGCTGGCAACTCATCTCTGCAGGCACAGAAGTGGAACTCTGGCTGCAGAGGTGTGAAGAAAAGGTGAGAGCTGCCAAGAGAACAGCAAGGGGGAGCACCAGGGCTCAGACAACCTGGGGTCAAAATGCACTGAGAGTGAGCCACAGGCCACATCTGAAGCTCTGCACCCTGGGGCCTGGGTCTTCTAAGAGTGCAGAGCCTCTGGGGTGCTTTCCCTTCCTTCCCACCAGGGAAACTCAGCTTCTCTCCCAGGAGATCCAGGAACAGAAACCACCAGGGCTGCATGTGTTTCCCGAGGTCCGCATTGAACAGAACTTCAGGAGAACAGCAAGACAGCTGAGTGTCTTGAAAGAAGCTGCATAGTCCAGAAAGACTTCAGCTGCATTTGTCTCAATCCACATGAAGAACCTTATACAGCGCTCAAAATGTCATTTTCTAGCATCCAGCCCCAAGATAAGCCTTGCTGTTAAGTCTTGTGTGAAATGGAACTGCTGGAACAGTGTGTTTCTCACAAGTGCTGGTGGGTCTAAGCACAAGAAAGGCCAGAATAGGCCTTGGAGCTTGGGTACATGTGGATTCTCTCAAAGACAGAAGAAATTAGTTCTCCTTCCTGGACACACCAGGCCTGCAGTGCACAGAGAGTGCTCACAGTGGGGCAGGATCCCTTAGCAGGTATTGGATAGATCAGGCATGGCCTGATCAAGGAGGTGTTACCCCTTGTCCTCAATCAGACTGAGGAATGCTGTTCACTACAAACACCCACTGATTGCAGCCCTGGTATCTCCTGCCTAAGCCCTGGAGAGAAAAGACAGCCCAGCTCCCTGGCAATACATGCCATGTGTTTCCACAGGATGCACTGCTCAGTGCCAGGCACTGGTGTGGGATCAGGCTCCCAGGAGACCCCACCAAACACGAGGCTGCAAGGACTGCAAGGGACTGCAAGGCAGGGGCTTACCCAGCAGAGCCTGGAAGAGTTCACTTTGGAAGATGTGCGAGACTTTTCCAATGGAAGCTTTTAACTCCTGCTCCTCCGGGGACCGCAGGGTGCTTTGGTATCTGGTCAGAATTTCCACTGCCCGTTCAGTGTCTGCAGAGATGACACAGGAGTAACAAGGCATTAACATTGTAGGATGCTAAGGGACGGCTCGAGTGCAGCCTGGGATAATGCCTCAAGCTGCCTTCCAGTCTGGATTTTTAAAACAGACAGCCACAAAAGCAGCCTTAGCCACACACACCTGGGAAAGCTAACCCTGCTGAGAGGCACTGAGGGCCCACAGTGGACACCTGGGCAGGGAATGGAGAGGAGGTAGTTCTGCCACCAACCCTAGAAATCAGGGGCTAAAATCAGATTGACTCAACTCTGAACCCTGTGGCGCTGGGCAGCCTGAACACCTGTGCCACCTCCCAGGCACAGAAGGCGTTCAGGAGCTGGACACATTCTGGTTGCAGGGGGCTATAAATGCTCCTGCAGGAACTGCAGCCTCCCACATAGGGCCAGATGGCTGCAGCAAAGCTGAGCGTAGGCCCATTCACGCAGTGCAAACAGCTCAGCTGCAGGAGTGGCAAAACTTGGGTTGCTACAGGGTGAAGCTTAAGAACTGCTCAAAGCAGCAAGCAGCTGTGGGGCAGCAGGAGACAAGTGGGAAAGGAACATGATGCCTTGGGGTCAGAGGAGATGCTGGTGAGGAGGGAAGCTGGAGGCTGCTGTGAAGCAACATTTTGGTTAATGACTGGGCTAGACAAAGTGATGAGAAAACCATGGACCTAAAATAGTGGAGCTGTGATCTCTCTACCTCCACACTTCTCTGGGCAGACAGCCAGAGCTGCCAGTGCAGCCCTGACCTCAGATGTGACCCATATCTCAGGCAGGTGGTGAGCTCCTGTGGACCTCGAGACCATCCCTGCCCCATCAGTGGATATTTCCCTTTGTCACCCAGGCAGACTGCAGACAAAGAGTGTCTGTATGAGAAGGCAGGGAAGCTGTCCCGCCACTGCTGGAGACTCATCTTTTAAGCCAGGAACTCATGCAGAAAGGATGACCCTGCTCATCACAGGGCTCTTGAGAATTCAGGTCATCAAACAAGGGGGCCTGTGTCTGCTCGGGTACGTGCCACCTGGTGTCCCAGCTTGCCCAGCCTTCCAGCTTCTCCTCGGCTGAAAGAGAAAGGGGGTCCTCCTGCCTGTGTCACCAGCCCACAGTGACTCATCGTGGGAGCAGAACAGGGAAAGGAGTCTGGGGAAGCATGAACAGCTCTGACTTGGAGCTGGGCTCCACACTTGCTCCAGGAAAAGCAAGGACTTCCCCGAGCTTTATGGCAACCCTACCCATGTACCATTACTAAGAGCTTCCTTTTCTGCAAGATAAAACAGTGCCTTCAGACACTGCCCAGCATACCATGAGCACGGCTGAGATGGCACTGCCTGGTCATTCCTGACCTTATCAGCAGAACTAAAGAAGCAGATGGAGAGCTGGGGCCACACCACCAGGACACAGAGACTGTGAACCTGGTGTAAACTTCCCACCGCAGCCCAGGCTGCGCAGCAAGAGCGGCATGCACCGCACTGACCTCTGTGCTGCTGGCCACTCGTACCGGGTGACAGCCAGCTGGGGCAGGGGACTGCTGGCTCCCCATCTGGGGAAGTGCCGTGCACCCAGCGTGGCAGGGAGACCACAGGACCCTTCCTACGTTTCCCAAGAAGTAACACATGGTGTCCAAGGCCCATCTCCGCATGCCTCAAGGTGCATGCAAGTCCCACTTACAGGAAATCCCTTCTCGCAGAGCCCAAACCCCCATGCCCACTCTCCTCCCCGCAGCACGCAAGGGAGCTGCAAGCAGAGCATCCCACGGCCACCCACTCTGAGCCACGGCAGCACAACGTGTCCACAGCCCGAGGAGGGTGTGCAGCGAGGGCGCCCAGTCCTCGGGTCTTAACCCCTGGCTTGCACGGCCGCCCGTGGTGCGGAGCGAGGGCGGGAGCTGCCCGGCAGGAGCGCGGAGCAGCGGGCGCGGTGCCGGCGGGGCACACACTTGTTGAGCGCGGGGCCGCGGTGCCCCGGCGCGGCGGGCAGGGCCGGGCAGGGCCGG